>NQII01007653.1:0-79507 GCA_002778355.1 Clitarchus hookeri
TGCGCCAATTTGAGAAAGGGTTGCACGTCTGTCGCGTCTAATGATTCTTGTAAGTCGTCGTTTGTCCCGTTCTTTCACGATATTTTTCCGGCCGCAGCGATGTCGAAGATGTGATGTTTTACCGGATTCTCGATATTCACAGTACACTCGTGAATTGGTCGTACGCGAACACCCAAATGTTATCGCTACCTCGGAGATGCTATGTCCCACCTATCGTGCGCTGACTGTAACACCACGTTCAAACTCACTTAAATCTTGATAACCTGCCATTGTAGCAGCAGTAACCGATATAGCTGCCGACCGCATCGCGTTACTCTGATTGGTTCCATACCTCTGTTATTTGCATACGCACGCCTATACCAGTTTTTTTGGCTCTTCAGTGTATGTTTCACCCAGAATAAGTGAACTCAACATTGACCTACCCCAAATGAACACAACAGTGATGAACGCGTCTGTTTATATATACATTTTTTTAAAGACAGGCACTTTCATACGAATAAAATACTTTCACCAATTTTGATTTAATATAACTTCTTTACAAATTGGTTAGAGAAAGTATTAAAAAATTTCAAAGTATTTGTTTGCTGAACAGTGTTCTTACCACAAATCAAATCCACGCCGGTTTTGATAGTCTTATTGTTAGAAAAGTAGTTCAATGTTGGGATACGGAGGTTGGTTGTACATAGCCAGCGATATCAACCTACCTCATTTTCAGACTATGGATCTGCGCTCAGTAAGTAACCATTATTATTACAGTGAGCTTTGAGTTATTCTTGATGTGGAGTAGGGGATTAACTGAAAGATTCATTTGGAAATACGCAATGGCATTACTTCTTTTCATATATATCGCAAAAAAAAACCCCTCCAATAGTGCATAACATCTTGTACGAAAATTAAATCAGATACAAATAAAAAACTATCAAGATTTTTCGGTTATGAACAAATATACGAGTAACATACAAAACACTCCGTAGAAGGAATCTATTCAGTCATCACAAGAACAAGACTCACTAATACCAGAATCAGTAACCAGTAGACGAACAATAAGGGTATTGTGTATATTGAAAATTATAAGAACGAACATATCTGGGCAAAAAAAAAATTAAGTCAGCACAGAAAACTATGACTAGAACATATGTATACACAGGCAATTAAACAAGGAGAAAATGGACGAGCAGAGATGAGCTTCTTTCGACGACAACGGGTACGATGTTTATTAATGGCGACCTCAAAAAAATTGATGATTGGTTTGGGGACGAAATAAGACTCTAAATACGTGTGTCTTTGGTTTACTTCAGAAATTTGCCCTCGGAGTCTGCTTGGGCGAACTAAAAAATGTGTATTCCAGTCTACACGTCTGTGATTATTATGTAGTCTTTACTTCCTCCTGTAAGCAGAAGGCACCTTTATTTTCCACGAGAGTTGATGGAAAAACCAATGGATAATTATAATTTATAGCGCAGGCAACCATTATCGAATATACGTCCTGCCGTGTGTTAGTCGACCACGCTACGGAACGACTAATCGCAATCGCCAGCGTACAAACGAACGCGAAGGCAAACATTTTCTTGTCTGATGTGTGCCCGTCCAATTCTCTGGTCTCTTCGGAACGGTTGGGCGAAAGAACGTCAGATTTGTAGGTTTAAGAAATTTGCGCCGCCGTGGTGTAGTAAATATCCAGACACTTAAGTTTCACGTGAACCACACTAAGAATGACTACTAACACGTCCTTCGGCATGTAAGAGCAGGCTTATTGATGAATATAGCATAAACACATTACNCACTAAGAATGACTACTAACACGTCCTTCGGCATGTAAGAGCAGGCTTATTGATGAATATAGCATAAACACATTACCCGCGATCCACAACAACAGTTCCTACTTAAACATGCTTGTAGTACGTGAACGCATACGCATTGCTGAATAAACCACGCATTGTTAAACCGAAGATATGCCCGCTTGAAACGTAACGCTTTGCACGTAACCTCCCTTACATTATTTAATAATAATAATAATAAANCCGAAGATATGCCCGCTTGAAACGTAACGCTTTGCACGTAACCTCCCTTACATTATTTAATAATAATAATAATAATAAAACGTCTTTATTTTTGTGGCGAAGATAAGGTAATATAACCTTAATATAACACTATTATTTTGAAAAGAAAATTAAATAAAAAAATTAAACAAAATTAAACGTCTACTGTAAAATTATAAAGTAGCATATATAAAACATACATAAAGTAAAAATATGCTCAATAGTGAACATACAAGATTTCTCTTTTGCTGTATGTTTTTATGGGTATACGTATATGCATATTCATACAGATTAACGTATACACAAAACCACGTACACACATGACATATATTCACATACATATAATTGTACTATATAAAATACTAGCGAACCGGCCCGGCTTCGCACGGTAACAATTTAATTTTTACACCGATACTTTGAAAGACAAAAATTGTTACTGTGGGTCATCTTTAAAAGATAAACGTATGATATCGCGGACTTTTTTGTAGACCTTTCTGGGAGCTACAATTCTGTGGTTTATTAATGGGATGTATCTCTTATGGTTTAGTCAGCGTAAGCCATGTAAGCGCCCTAAAAGCTGTTTTTTACGACTTGATTACAAACGGTTTGACATTTCTCTACTATCCTTTCATTAAATATGAATGTTTTATACACCGACACCTTCCTCAAGAAAGTCTCCAAATGATTCTCAAAACCGCATGAAAATCTATCAAGCGAATATACAGGCAGACGCGGATAAGCGACTTTGTTTCACACTATTTAGAGACGCTACAAGACAATATCGATCAGCAAAAGTTCTAAAACTGCAATTTCGTTTACGAATTTCTGAAGGAAAGAAAATCACAGCAAATATCCATTTAGACACGGGGAAAAAGACAAAAAAATTAATTAATATTAAACATTTTATGTTTGCCAGATTTAAAATTGTCAGTTACCTAAAAATATGCATTAAATAAAACATTAATGCAACGTTTACTCGCACACACTCATTCATACACCTTCATACATTATATATGAAATTAATTAAATAATAACGTAAGCATCAGAGACATAAATACAGTCCCATGAAGAAGATACCAAATAAGTTGGAAGTATTATAAAAGGGGAACATCCACAATAACTATTGTTTATATCAAACGCATATTTCAATTTCATTTAAATATTTATAGCCTAACTAAGTTGTTCTGTCATATTTTCTTTAATTTAGTGAATTAAATTTTACTAGGTTCCCGAAAAGTTACCGAAAAAATAAACCGATACTTTCCTAGCTCCTAAAATAAGCAAAATTAACATTTCGATAAAGTAGTTATCAAACCAATGTGTAATGAAACTTCAAGAAAAGAGAGAGTACGTAAAAAGCAACTTTTCTTCGTAGTGTTACTTTCCAAATAATAGCCTTTAATTTTTCTTCATGGAAAGGGAGGGAGGGATATTCAAAAGAAGGAACGATGTCAAAACTGTGTAGCTAATGTAATTACACCTACGAGACATAATTAGTTATCCAACTTACGTAATTATCATTGCTAGATATTTATTAACAGATTTTGTCGATAAACTTTAGCTTATCATGTTAATATTTGTGCAACCATTTTCTACTTATTTTTTATATGATTCCAACGGATTGAAAAATCCTGATTTTTACATTTCCCCCCACCCCCCCCCTTTTCCAGTTAAATAATGAAAATCATAACAACTAACTATTAGGACTGTAAAACACTATCGTTAAATGACAAATGGAAAGTAATTCCACAAGTGGAGTATACGTAACACGTCAGTCAGTATTTCCTAACTCTCTGTTCCTCATTTAAGCGACCTATGCATACAAAATAGTTGTTGATTTCGAGGTATACCCTTTACAAATATCACAGTAAATGGGGAAATTTCAGATACAATAATTGTCATGAAAGGGGGCCGAAAAGACAATGCTTTGAACATATAGGTATAAGTATTGTGATTCATAATATTACAGAAATAAAAAATGCAAGATTTACAGCCTTTGAAATTAATATATGAATAATTTGCTCTCCTCGCGATGTAGTACTTGCGAAATTTTGCAGGAGACCATTTGCTAAAAATGCTCCATCATTCCCTCTTGAATACCAATACCTGTGACATAAAATAGACTATCCAAAGCACCGACGAAATCTATCTTCATAATAAGTGCTCTAGACGGAGTAAATTAGAATCCTAAGTCTGTGGCCGGGCAGATGTCTGGGCGAACAGGTGTCCGACAAAACAGGCCTCTGGCCGAACAGTCCACTCGTCAAGCAGGCGAATGGCAGTAAAGGCCTCTGACCGAACAGGCAATACGTTAAGCATGCGTCTTGCCGAGCAATCGTTTGGCCGGACAAGTGTTAGGAGCTCGCTATCTGCGCGGGTGGTCGCATATGTCCCAAGAGGCGCTTAAGCAGTTACGGCGTCGTGTTTGCCGTCCACGGAGGTCTGCTTGAGCAGCTGGTTAGCTGAGCCTCCGAGGCGCGGTGGGTGTGTGCTGATCACGTGATGGACCGCGGGAACGCCCGTCCATACCAAGTCTACCGCGGGAAGCCGTCTCCGCCACGAGCCAGAGTTCTAGCAATATTAACGCCTAGGCATTACACCCCTGCTTCTTCCGCATATTCTATTAGTAGAGACCGGAAAAAATCGCGAGTTCGATGACCTGTAGGCTAGACTCTACATTCTTATGTACAAATATGCCGACATCAACTGCAACATTGGTTGCTTGCTGTCACAGTGGAAGGCGACGATTGTACCAGCATTCTCCAGGAAGAGTCAAATACGGCGTGGGAAAATGGATTAAGTTATATAATCATATGAGTTTTGAATTGTAGCTTGTCCTTAAATGAATCCGCGAATTCTTCATGTCTCTATCTATTAGCGGTTTCTTCACACTTTTTTAATCGTATCTTTTGAAAAAACACCTTATGTATTGCGTGTTGTTTTGTTTCCTAAATATGTTACATATTGCAAGAATGTTATGCTTGTGTTATAATAAAAGTAATTCATTTTTAGTTTAAATAAAATTTTACTTATAATATATTTTTTACCTCAATATTTTACTTATAATTAATATAAATAAAAACAGGGAGGTAGTGGGTGTGTTGTTATCGCTAGAAAAAAAAATAGTTCTTACGCAAAGTAATATTGCATTGAATGCGCACAAATCCGGTGCTTCGTTTTTTTTTTGTGTAATTTTCTCTACCTGGTTAAGCTTTGTTTGCAGGAAGCTGAGGAATATCCTAAAAGCAGAACTTAAGTAGGGCTTCAGAAAGTTTGGAAGTAACCGTAAGCAGCCTATACACCTACTTTAATAAATATTAGTTTCTTTAAATTTTTGTTTACATTTGAGACGTTGATATTTAATCTAAGATTAAGAAAATTAGACGAAAACTTTCATTACTGTGTGAGAAGTTTAATAAATTTTTATTTATGTGTAGTTGGGATTCTTGCCCTTAGCTCTTACTCCGAATTACATTTCTTAACGCGGAAGTGTAATTTTTTTAAATCTTAGATTATATAATGTACGTATGTATGTATTTGCCGTATATCAGTTGGCAATTCACAGTGCCTTAAACTCTTTCCTGAACAAGTGTAGAAATTATACCATAGATGTATGTAAACATAACCCTTGGTCACCCAGTCTTTTTCCATACACGTATACACTAATTTGGTAAATTTGTGAACCAGAATGCATTAAAATAAAAAAAAAACAATTTAATGACAGTCGCTAGTTTTTTTGTGGTTGCAGGTATCGCATACTATAAAAAGAGTTTTTCTCCTAAAAACATTAAAATGAAATTAAGTTATTATTCATCTCCAAATTTAAAATCTCATATCGTCCGTACGTGGGACACAAATCAAAAGCCGTATATATGTCTTCGTCGCNTTCATCTCCAAATTTAAAATCTCATATCGTCCGTACGTGGGACACAAATCAAAAGCCGTATATATGTCTTCGTCGCATATATGTCTTTATTTTCACATAAGGGTCGTGGTGGTGATGTGATCAGACTACTCGCCTCCCATCATGACAAACCGGATTCGATTCCCGGCGGGGTCACTCCCGGATTTTTACAAGGGCCTGGTGGGGGGGGGAAGTCGTTCGATGCCGCTGACCGGCGGGTTTTCTCGGGGATCTCCCGTTTCCCACACCCTTGCATTCCGGCGCTGCTCCGTACTCACCTCGCTTCACCCTCATCGGCCCCCAAGACCTCGATGTTGAGGGCCGCCCAAATCTCTCCACTCCCCTTATTTTCACGTAACGAATTCGCAATGGTGGCTTATCGGTGGTATTTAATTACAGCATCCGCGACGACTGTATTTGCTAAGACGTCACTTTGATGAGGCGAAGAATTTGTTCTAACTCAACCATTCTTCTCCCCCAACATGACTCAACTTTTCGTAAGCAAGTTGATACGTCTAGTGTTTCGGAGACTAGTAATATCAGGAGACGCCGTCGTATTCAACCTTTATCCATAACCAANAAGTTGATACGTCTAGTGTTTCGGAGACTAGTAATATCAGGAGACGCCGTCGTATTCAACCTTTATCCATAACCAAGCGACACAAAAATTACATTGTGTTTTTTTTACAGAGCGGTTATACACAATTGGGCATTCTGAAATCCCTGGCTAGGATATACTTTTTATCTCATGGTGTCTCCTTCCGCTATATGTAAGGTTAAAATTGCCATGGATCGTCTCACTTTATTCATACATCAGCGAATTGAAACAGTGGTATTGTTAATGATAGTAAATATTGTATCCATATTACAATTCATACTCCTATGTGTAAAAAATAAGTAACACTAACTTTAGTTGCTGCAAATTTAAACGTTACATTCACATCAAAACGTCAGTTCCAAGAACTATTGTTATGAATTCCCTCCCAATTAACTGGGATTCTTCATGAATCTATGTAGATATGNAAGTTGATACGTCTAGTGTTTCGGAGACTAGTAATATCAGGAGACGCCGTCGTATTCAACCTTTATCCATAACCACGCGACACAAAAATTACATTGTGTTTTTTTTACAGAGCGGTTATACACAATTGGGCATTCTGAAATCCCTGGCTAGGATATACTTTTTATCTCATGGTGTCTCCTTCCGCTATATGTAAGGTTAACATTGCCATGGATCGTCTCACTTTATTCATACACCAGCGAATTGAAACAGTGGTATTGTTAATGATAGTAAATATTGTATCCATATTACAATTCATACTCCTATGTGTAAAAAATAAGTAACACTAACTTTAGAGACTGCAAATTTAAACGTTACATTCACATCACAACGTCAGTTCCAAGAACTATTGTTATGAATTCCCTCCCAATTAACTGGGATTCTTCATGAATCTATGTAGATATGNAACGTCAGTTCCAAGAACTATTGTTATGAATTCCCTCCCAATTAACTGGGATTCTTCATGAATCTATGTAGATATGGCCAGTTAACTTTTTTTCAACGTTTGTTTCAAACGTGCGTTATTTACCGAAAACACGGTTTGATATTTTATATATCTGTTCGAAACTATTCAAACAAATATTTGGCTGCCCGATAGTTATTTTAACGCTGGACAGCAATTAATTGTCCTATGACTAGAGACGAGTAAAATTCGCGTAATTATTTCAAGACAGAATATACGTCAAACACATGTACTTCGTGTTGCGTTTGTCTTTGGAATGCAGTTTGTCCGAACATGCCTTGGACGATTTTGGACCAATAGGAAACTTACAAACGAGAGGTTAGTGCAATTGTGTCCAACAAAGTCAAAAGGGAAAATGGGTGCTCATTGCTGCAGAAGCCAAAAAACAAATGACGCCGTCTCGAATATGTATAGGGTGGTGAATTCTAGCGTGATGCCAGAAAATAACGCAAATTTTGCAGGTCCCTATTAATGACGTCCGGAAATTCTGTGCCCTATGGCTAGAGACCTGAAAAATTCGCGAGTTCAATGACCTGCAGGTTAGACACTACAGTCTTATGTACAAATATGCTGATGTCAATTGCACATTGGTTGCCTGCTGTCACAGTGGAAGGCAACGATTGGGCCACCCTTCTCCAGGAGTTGTCAAACACCGTGTGGTACAATGGCTCAGGTTTTATAAACAAACGTTTTTTGAATTCTAGCTTGTCCCAAAATGAATCTGCGAATTCTTCAGGTCTCTACCTATAGCTGTTCTCACTGAGGGTTGAAATCCGGCACCATCCCAGAACGAAGGATTCNCGAATTCTTCAGGTCTCTACCTATAGCTGTTCTCACTGAGGGTTGAAATCCGGCACCATCCCAGAACGAAGGATTGAGACACGCTGTATCTTTACATTAAATGTCCATATAACACAATAGTTAGCGGTAGCGAAATTGAGCGAAAAAAATTTCGTGACAAGATATATATCAAAACTCTGTATGGTCGTTTACCTATCGTGATTGGATGAATTACTTTGTGGCACGTGTGAACTGTCTGCACGCGAATCACGTAGGAGCCGTGCCGATGTTGCCGAATTCTGAGTGGCCGCGGTCAAATATGGAAACTCCTTCTCAATGAGAAAGCGACCGATCGCAAAAAACTGCTATTGGGTGCTTATTGTATTGAGATATACCTAGGGCCAGAGACTTTTCGCGTAAAAATCGGAGTACACAGTAGACGTATATGATATACACACCTCAGCTGTTGTTATACATCCATTGGCTGCTGGCGCCGTGTCCGTCTTTGACCAAGCCACTCAGGACTAAGTAACTCCGACACTGAACCTTCGTGATTCGTGCGCAAACGCGCACCAAAATTTTTTTTAGCCAATCAAAGAAGTTGGACGATCCTACAGTGCTTTGGACTGTATCTTGTCTGGAAAATCTTTTCACGAAATATCACTGCCCCTAGATATACTGGATGCTCATATTTTTCCGTGGAAAGACACTACCTGTAACGACAGTAGAGCAGAGGAACAACTGCTGAAATCTGGTGCAGGCATACGCCGCCATTGTCTTCCCACGTCGTACGGAGGCGCACAGTTGTCTGAATTTCCCGTGCAGATGAACCAGATTGCTATTATTATTATAAGCTGTTCACGGCCACTTTCAACTCATCTGAAGCCCTGCTTATGTTCCTATGCCTGGATATTCCTCCACCTCGTGCAAACAAAGCTTAAATAGTTTCAAAAAATTACGCAACTGGGACAACGCACTGCATTCCTGTGCACACGGTGTAGTAATATTTTGCATGAGAATTATTTCTTACTTAGCGTTACGGCAACACACATATTTTCCCACTGTTTTTATTCACATTAATTATAAATGAAATATTATTGTTTAACAGACAGAATATAAGTAAAAAACCAGTTTAACGAAAAAATAAGATATTTTTATGATAACAAAACTCTAAAACACGGGATATACATGGCATATTTGGGAAACAACCATGCAAGTATCACATAGAGGAATTTTTCGAGGGTTTGATTGAAAAATTGTGAAGAAACCTGGAATAGACTATACACTTAATGTCTGTCTAAGAGGACAGAATAGGTAACCATACAGAAATTAAATGGCGTGGCGACTTCTTCGATGTGGGCGTACACATTCGTGACTTAGCTGCAGGAGGCTTTGCGAACTGGCCTTGGGTCTGATTGGGTACTGCGTGCTCTGCGAAGGTTCGCCTACTGGTAGAGACCTGAAAAATTCGCGAGTTCAATGACCTGCAGGCTAGACACTCTAGTCTTGTGTACAGGTATGCCGATATCAACTGCACATTGGTTGTCTGCCGTCACAGCGGAAGGCGAAGATTGGGCCAGCCTTCTCCAGGAGGTGTCAAACACCGCGTGGACCAATGGTTGACATTTTATTATCACACGTGTTTTGAATTCTAGCTTGTCCCGAAAAGAATCCACGAATTTTTCAGGTCTCTTACATGTCGGTAGGGCCTCCCAAATTTCGCGAAAACATTTCCGTAATTTTTGGATTTCGTTACTCTACGGGTTCATCAGAAGTTTTCTTTCGCTTATTCGCCGTGTGTTTTATGGGAAGACATTTTATAACTCGACTGCCCAATCAAACTAAGGCTACCTCCATACTGCACGGCTGGAATACGCGGGCGGACACACGAGACGCGTAACACGGAAATCGTCCAATCACGAAAGTGGATCTGTTCTAAAGTGTCCCGAAACACAACTCGTCGGGAAATCTTTTCGTGAAATCGGGTGTCCCTGCCTATTAGCTGGGCTGCCAGATGGCGAACAAGTTTGCCAGGATCTGATTGGCGAACGGTGTTCCGGCATGTTGCGGGCCAGTGTCGCCGTATTGGTGGCGTTGTCAGCTGTTTCACCTCTGTGTTCTGCGATTCTGGTAAACCAACAGGGAAACAAACGATTTAAAAAATACGTATATTCTAAGACTGATTTTGTTCACTCAACTAACGGGTGCGAGTTACGTATATTAATTTAGTTAGTGGAAGCTGTATTTCAAATATCGTAAATCCAAAAAAATATTTCGTGAAAGCAACTAGGTTTTTTTTTTACACAGCGCATTAGCTCAAAATTAACTTGCTAACAGCACAGAAACTTAGGTATCTAGAGGTGAAGATGCCACTCTATACACGGTTTCTTCACACATGACGCATATTTTGTTTACTAAATATGCCATGTATAGACACGTGAAGAATTCGCGCATTCATTTTGGGACAAGCTAGGATTCAAAACACGTGGGTTTATATAACTTTAGTCGTTGGTCCACACGGTGTTTGACACCTCCTGGAGAACGGTGTCCAATAGTCGCCTTCCACTGTGACAGCAGACAACCAATGTACAGTTTATATCACAATATTTGTACAAAAGACTGTACAGTCTAGCCTGCAGTTCATTGAACTCGCGAATTTTTCATGTCTCTAGTCATGTATTACAAGCATTTTACTTGTGCTAACATTTAAGTACTTTATTTTTTATTTAAATTAAACCGTTAGTTATATTTTATCTGTAAATTATAAAAGGCATATTTCACTCGTAATTAAGATGAATAAAATCAGGGAGAAAATAGGTGCTTTGGTAGTACCTACTAAGAAAAAGTTCTTACGCAAAATATCCTTACGCTGGGTGCGCACGATTTTGCTGCGTGGTTCCTTTGGCGTAATTTTCTAGCCGTAGTAAAGTTTTGTTCGCACGAGGCGTAGGAATAGTCTGTAAGTGGAACTTCAGAAGGGCTTCAGGAAAATTGGACGTAACCGCGAATGGACTATACCAAGAACTCCAGCTGCACCCATCAGTAAAACTGCGTCACTTGCGGTCAACAGCTCGGAACGCCCACCGTTCGCTAGAAACCTAGCCAATAGGAAATCTTTAGCAGCTCGTGAGTAATCATGCACTGGAGTCGTTTCAGAGCTGCGCGCCAGCAATAAGCAGGGCCAGTGACTGTTCACGTAAAAATTGGCGCACACAGTAGACTTCAATACTATAGAGACTGATTCTAAAATCATGGGACAAACATTGAGGTGTTGTAGAGCTCACTAAGACAAACAATTATTGTATAGAAATATGTGGGCGGACGTGACGCGTTGAGGCACAAACACAAAAATATAACACATTAACGGAAACATAAAATGTTCATTAGCAGCATACTTAACGAGTGATTCCTTACAGGAAATGTTAAAACAGTTGCTGGAGATGCATCCACCAACAGTCACGCATGCTTGGCGACCTCTACATACGGCGTGATTGGCTGACAATGGTGGCGTGCGTGAAATACCCGGCGTATTTGAATCTGTTTGCCAATCACTCCACCGACGCTACCAAGCTTGCATCACTGTCGGTGGTAGCCATTTCGAGCAATTATTATAAACATTGATGTAAAAAGGCATTTAGCGGCGACGTTGTAAATAAACACTGTGTTGCATTTCATGTGTTATTTTTATGTTTGTGCCTCAACGCGTCACTCCCGCCCGTATATTCCTATACAATAATTGTTTGTTTTAATGAGCTCTACCACCCCTTAGTATTTGTCCCATGATTTTAGAATCATACTGTATACACACCTCAGCTGTTGTTATACCTCCATTGGCTGCTGGTGCCGTGTCCGTCTTTGACCAAGCCACTCAGGAATAAGTAACTCCGATACTGAAACTTCGTGATTCGTGCACAAATTGTTAACAACTACCAGAAACTTTTTTTAGCCAATGAAAGAAGCTGGACGACTCTGTAGTGCTTTGGACTGTATCTTGTCTCGAAATCTTTACGGGAAAAATTACTTCCCCTAGCAATAAGGGAATGGGTAGACCAACTTCAAAGGAACGGCCGTGCTGCGTTGTTGAATAAAACAACATTTGTTTGGCGCAACAAATTTAATTGTTTTAATGGGGCAATTAAATACTTTGTTGCCGAAAAGAGATCTATTATTTGTTCTGATTTGGTTCTCCCAATCGTGTAAGATGTAGTAAGTTCCCATATTGTTTTTGTGTGGCTGTACGTAGGTGTATTAGAGTTTGTGTTATCACAAACAAAACCTGAACGGGGTATCGTGTATTTAACCCTCTGAGTTCCGGTGTCCACGACCGGGGAAATGTTGCAGATTAAAGATATTTATGGTTTGAACTGCACACAACAAGGAATCAGTGACCGGTGTTTTGTTCGTGTTTCTTGTGAGCAATCTGATTTGTTGAAGTTCCTACATCTCTCATTAGCGAATGGTCAACGCTGACGTCATCGGTCAGGCAGTAGGTTGCTTACTGGTAGCGGAAACCACACTAGACGACAGGTACAGCACCTATCAAAAAATTTACCAATTGCGACACTTGAGCTCGTAAATTAATTCGGGACTGAAAGGGATAACCTGGAACACAACGCCTCAGCGAACTTGACCGTGGTGACTGCGAGAAGGTTATTTTCGTTTACATATAGCATCTAACACATGAACTCAAGGTGAAATATATTAAAATTTGATAGCATTTTTTTTGTCTTCTGTGGAAATTGTTTTATTGGGACGGATAAAGATCAATAAATACGCTAACCGACTCTACGACTATCTAATAGTAACAGAAATTGAAAGAAAAATCTCGAANATCTAATAGTAACAGAAATTGAAAGAAAAATCTCGAAATGTTATTCGAATGAATGCCATCAAACGTGACCCGATCTACCTATAGCTAGCGGCAGTAATATTTCGCAAAAAGCACTGTAGGGTCGTCCAGCTTCTTTAGGATTGGCTAAAAAAATGTTTAACCCGTGTTAACCATTTGCGCTTGAATCACGNTTTTTTTGTCTTCTGTGGAAATTGTTTTATTGGGACGGATAAAGATCAATAAATACGCTAACCGACTCTACGACTCTCTAATAGTAACAGAAATTGAAAGAAAAATCTCGAAATGTTATTCGAATGAATGCCATCAAACGTGACCCGATCTACCTATAGCTAGCGGCAGTAATATTTCGCAAAAAGCATTGTAGGGTCGTCCAGCTTCTTTAGGATTGGCTAAAAAAATGTTTAACCCGTGTTAACCATTTGCGCTTGAATCACGAAGGTTCAGTCTCGGAGTTAGTTATTCCTGAGTGACTTGGTCAAAGACGGACACGGCACCAGCAGCCAATGGAGGTATAACAACAGCTGAGGTGTGTGTATAGTATTTAAGTCTACTGTGTGCTCCGATTTTTACACGAAAAGTCACTGGCCTTACCTATAGCCAACCAAATAAATGCCGGTAAAGGAAAAAATTGATGTTTTGTTGCCTTAAATACTGTAGTAATAGACATTTCAGTTTATCCCAACTAACGAAATATCGTGATATTTATTATTTTACGCCAGCGAAACCTATGTGTTAAACGTAGTTGTTAATCAGTTGTGTGTATATAGGAACTAAATACATGCAGATGGCCTCGAAAAAAAATTGTCCTTCTTAACTAATTATTTTTAAATACTTTGTTTGGTTTAAGAGAATGAATGCAGATTTTTAAAGCGAGAGCAATTAAGTCGAATGAGCAAAAAAAGTTCAATCTAAAAAAAATATGGAGAGAGGAGAAATTTAAGCGGCTCTTAACAGCGAGGAATTGAGAGCCGATGTTGGCGGAACAAGGTGAAAATGGAGCAGCGCCGGAACGCAAGGGCGGGGTAAACGGGAGATCCCCGAGAAAACCCGCCGACCAGCGGCATTGTCCGGCACGGTTCCCACGAGCGAAAATCAGGGGGCGACCCCCACCGGGAATCGAGCCCGGTTCGCCTGGGTGGGAGGCGATTAGTCTAACCACTACAATACCACTGTGGCCCCTCAATTCCGTTACTTAACCCCTTTAACATTTCCTCCCGGTAGTATTCTCATCCACATATGACGTGTTGCAAAATATGTAAATTCGTGGTGAGTTCTGTACGAGGTCAGAAGCTAGCAACAACACACACAGCGTCTTTTTACCGGACAATTCTATTGGTTGCTGCTGATGCCTCAGACCAATAGAAATTCCTTGTACAGGTTCCTTCAATACGTTATTTACAAGGGATTGGCAAATACTTGCCAGACCGAAAATATCTTCGTCTGCAACACCTGGAACCAAAAATTCATGTGTACGTTAAGGGGTTGAAGCAATTGTGTGGTGCAAGTCTAGTGTCTCGCCTGGGCTGAGTGAATCTGTGTCGCTGCTCGGACGCCCCACGGCAGACCGAGTGTACGCCCGTGTATTTGCCAGTCCATCAGCCCACCACGCGACACGCACGTGAGGCAGTGTCATGCGCCGCCCACCTGACGGATCTCAAAGACATGGCACGTCAACACCGTGACCAGGGGGGGCGGATGGGAGGGGGTACACTACCTTATATAAACGGGAGACGATCAAACTGTGATCAACTCTTTAGGACACGAGAAGCAGTCATGGGAGCTCCTTCAGACAATTGCAGCCCGGAATGGAACAGCAGCTGCGAGAAGATAGTCGAGCCGGAGCGGCCAAAGAGTAAGGGCACATCACCATTGCTTATTCGCCGTAATTTGAGCACTATCGACAACTCTGTTAAGCTCATGTTTGATTTATGTTTGAACATAGTATCTCGAGTATACGCGATCACGTCTGACAAGTTGCAGAATAGGTAAAATAATGGTCGGTGCTTTGAAAGTGCATAAATTAGAACCAACACGAACATCACATTTTTCTCTGACGTACCAGCTAATTTATGATTTGTTTATTTTCGTGATAAGGATCTACTGAAACGCTTTACACAGGCTACAAATTCTCTGCCGTAATAAAAAAAAATCCGTAGGTACTGTTCCCAACAAACATGTCCTTCTTTCGCAACACTTGGACAGTAAAATTAATTTATACGTTGAGGGGTTAAATGTCATGTGTGGAGAGACCTGGTGAAAAGCTACACTTAAAAACACTTATGCATAGAGACTGGAAAAATTATGAAGTTAATACTTTTCAGGCCTACTCAAATTTGCTGTTTTGAGAGTTGACGCTTGCAGTGCTTACGTCGACGAATTAGATGCCGTAAAACTCGACAACTTTGTGCCACTTTTTGATATTTGCAAGCATAATCACCCTTTTTTATTAAGATAACGGGTTGGGAATTTTATCCAGCATAACTACACATCTCATAAATGTAATACTGTAACCAAAACAAATCCAGGTAGCATGGGCAGGGAGGGAGAATTGTATTTGTGTGGCCCATTGTTGTATACGCAGGTAAGTCAACTATGGGCCACGTCTTATTGTCCCATTAAAATACGTGCCAAACGTGCCCTGGCCCAATGTTGTCACGCTACAATTATTCACGAGTCAAAACTGTATACATTTTTGTTTTTTACATTTTCCCTCATTGTTTAATATGTGTTTTTCATGTTTTTTTGTCAAATAAGTAAAAATGTCAATTTAAAATCAATATGTTATTTAAACGCTAGATAGCTAGATAGCTCTCTTGTTCTGAAAGCAGCTGTGGCCCATTGTTGGGTCGCTGGCCGAAAGTTGTTGAATCTTACGGTAATGTTTCGTTGTTACAACCAAGAAACTGTAGGCTGGCTTTTCGGCGGTAGCAGACTTGAAGAAACATTTCGTGTGGGGGACAAACCCGGATTTCAAGTTCGTGCTGCGGGCTGCATACATTGAATTTTATTGGTTGACCGAGCCCCGAGGTCCGATAACTCTAGTATCCTGGGATCCCCATTTAGGCACGCCTTTACGTCTTATGCCTTTACCGTTTCCATGCCTGTACCGGGAAGAGTAATTTCCGAGTAAAAGTAATGTGTAAGATATAATAACTGAAAATTAAAAGAAAGTATTACGAAATGTAGTATCATGAGTTCTCAAAAATATTACAGAATTTTGGTATCACAATGAATTACAGACACAATACTATATTCTATAGTATATTTGCGGTTACTACACGCATTTCTGAAGCCCTGCTGAAGTTAAACATCCAGGATATTCCTCCACATCATGGGAAAAAAAAACTTAACCGAGTCTAGAAAATTACACCAAATGGACAACACACCGCATTCGTGTGAACTCAGTGTGATAACNTTCCAGGATATTCCTCCACATCATGGGAAAAAAAACTTAACCGAGTCTAGAAAATTACACCAAATGGACAACACACCGCATTCGTGTGAACTCAGTGTGATAACATTTTGTATACGAACTACTTCTTACTGGTCATTCTTTACCAACACACTTGTTTCCTCATTTCTTTATTCATATACGTTATAAATATCATATTATAATTTACACATAAATATAAACAAAATACCTATTTTACAAAAAAAATAAATTATGTTAGCTGAAGTATTAAACGCTTGCCATATTTGAAATGTTAAGGAAATACTCAAACAAACCATACATGGGGTGGTTTACCAACGGTTTGATTAAAAAAAGTGTGAAGAAACTGCGAATNATAAATTATGTTAGCTGAAGTATTAAACGCTTGCCATATTTGAAATGTTTAGGAAATACTCAAACAAACCATACATGGGGTGGTTTACCAACGGTTTGATTAAAAAAAGTGTGAAGAAACTGCGAATAGGCTGTTTACTTCGTTGCCCGACTTTCGGCTCAGTTCATTGCGCTAGCGTAATACGTACTCGGTGGTGTCGTGTGATCGCAGGTTACTGGGGTGTGCGTCACCTGGTCACCTTCATGTTGTTCCTGGGCATGGCGAACGCTTACGTNGTGTGATCGCAGGTTACTGGGGTGTGCGTCACCTGGTCACCTTCATGTTGTTCCTGGGCATGGCGAACGCTTACGTCATGCGCACCAACATGTCGGTCGCCATAGTCGCCATGGTGAACCACACTGCGCTCAGGCTGCTGAGCCACTCCGCCGTCAACGCCACTGCCCGCGTAAGTATTCCGTCCCGCCACGGGGCGACGTAACTCGCTCGGCGCGAATACAGCGTACGCCATAATATCAAGTGACTGCAGTCCCTGTATAAACCCGGGACAGAATGGATTTATTCCATAGCTTCATTGCTTTATACGTTATAGGTAGGGGTAGTGATATTTCGCGAAAAGATTTCGAGACAATATACAATCCACAGCACTGTAGGGTCGTCTAGCTTCTTTGATTGGCAAAAAAAAAATGTTCTGGCACGTGTTAAACGGTTGCGCACGAATCACGAAGGTTCTGTGTCGGAGTTACTTAGTCCTGAGTGGCTTGGTCAAAGACGGACACGGCACCATCAGCCAATAGAGGTACAACAACAGCTGAGGTGTGTGTATAGTATTGAAGTCTACTGTGTGCTCCGATTTTTACGCGAAAAGTCACTGGCCCTTGTTATACGCGTTTCTAAACCGAATAATGATTTTGAGGTATGTCTAAAAAAAAGTGCCACATAACCTGAGGTATTCAATTTTTTCAT
Source organism: Clitarchus hookeri (assembly GCA_002778355.1). Taxonomy (NCBI): domain Eukaryota; kingdom Metazoa; phylum Arthropoda; class Insecta; order Phasmatodea; family Phasmatidae; genus Clitarchus; species Clitarchus hookeri. Next base: position 17,847 of record NQII01007653.1, read on the forward strand.
CGAATGGGACTTTCTTCATGAAGTCTTCTCATGAAATTGTGTTCTTTTTTTTTCTTCTGCGGCAAGCAATACTAGTTTAATATTTTCGTGATGTTGTTGGAATCCAACTGAAGGTTCTGAGTTTTTTTTTTTCGTTCGATGTAAGCTGAACAGAGTTCTGGGTCAATGTTGACGGGATGTTCTTGTAGTGCTTTTATANCGCGTAAGTATTCCGTCCCGCCACGGGGCGACGTAACTCGCTCGGCGCGAATACAGCGTACGCCATAATATCAAGCGACTGCAGTCCCTGCATAAACCCGGGACAGAATGGATTTATTCCAAAGCTTCATTATTTTATACGTTATAGGTAGGGGTAGTGATATTTCGCGAAAAGATTTCGAGACAATTTAGAGCCCAAAGCACGGTAGGGCCGTCCAGCTTCTTTGATTGGCTAAAAAATGTTCCGGCCCGTGTTAACCGTTTGCGCACGAATCACGAAGGTTCAGTGTCGGAGTTACTTAGTCCTGAGCGGCTTGGTCAAAGACGGACACGGCACCAGCAGCCAATGGAGGTATAACAACAGCTGAGGTGTGTATATAGTATTGAAGTCTACTGTGTGCTCCGATTTTTACGCGAAAAGTCACTGGCCCTTGTTATACGCGTTTCTAAACCGAATAATGATTTTGAGGTATGTCTAAAAAAAAGTGCCACATAACCTGAGGTATTAAATTTTTTCATCGAATGGGACTTTCTTCGTGAAGTCTTCTCATGAAATTGTGTTCTTTTTTTTTCTTCTGCGGCAAGCAATACTAGTTTAATATTTTCGTGATGTTGTTGGAATCCAACTGAAGGTTCTGAGTTTTTTTTTTCGTTCGATGTAAGCTGAACAGAGTTCTGGGTCAATGTTGACGGGATGTTCTTGTAGTGCTTTTATANTTTTTTTTTTCGTTCGATGTAAGCTGAACAGAGTTCTGGGTCAATGTTGACGGGATGTTCTTGTAGTGCTTTTATAATTCTGGAGTTTGTGTCCCATGGAGGACCAAATCGAAGGAATTGGGATAAACCTTTGGGTAAGCAATACGAAATATACCTGACGATGTTGCGTACTCGTTGTAGCGTACAATATACTTCTGTAAGTTTACTGTCGCCTTTTTTTTCGCAAGAAGATTTCAGGACAAGTTGTGTTCCAACGCACTTTAGTTCAGGACCACTTTCGCGATTGGATAACTTGACTCGTTACACGTCTTATCTGTCTGCCCGCGTGTCATGGTTGGTCAGTAACGGGGAGACTAAAATGCTCATCTGCTCACTCATGTAACAGACTTTCTTCACGCAAAGACAAACGACCAATAGACAAACCAAGATTGCAAGAGTGCACATAGGATATTGAAGTCTAGCTCCGCGTAAAACTTTTCGCAGAAAACAGGTTGCCCTTATTATAGAAAGACTAAAATTACTCGTTATAACATGGCACTATGTTCCACTCCACAAAACTGAACGCATTCGAGCAGAAGTCCAATGAATCAAATAAATAGCATCAACATTTATCACGATTTGCATGTGTTTGATTAATAACACGGAATAATAGGCTCTCTATTTATTCGAACTTTATTTTATTTTTTTGAACCGTGCATGTATCGGCATAGAGTTGACTTAAATTTAGACACCAACAAATAGGGGCAGTGATATTTCACGAAAAGATTTCGAGGNTGTATCGGCATAGAGTTGACTTAAATTTAGACACCAACAAATAGGGGCAGTGATATTTCACGAAAAGATTTCGAGGCAAGATACAATCCAAAGCACTGTATGGTCGTCTTGCTTCTTTGATTGGCAAAAAAAAATGTTCTGGCACGTGTTAAACGGTTGCGCACGAATCACGAAGGTTCTGTGTCGGAGTTACTTAGTCCTGAGTGGCTTGGTCAAAGACGGACACGGCACCATCAGCCAATGGAGGTATAACAACAGCTGAGGTGTTTATATAGTATTGAAGTCTGCTGCGTGCTTCGATTTTTACGCGAAAAGTCACTGGCCCATAAATAAACAATGCGTATTGGATTCGATATAATTGACAGAACTATTTGTGAACCAATGTAACCGTGTCAACAACAAATAGTTTCTCCCACATTTAAAGGATTTGCTTTACTGGTAACTGATTTCTTGCTGCTTTCAGTTGCAGAATAGCTAAGCACACAGATGCCAAAGGCCGTGGCTGTTGATTTGCTGTAAGCGTACTAGGTCCCCCATTGGCTGCACAAGGTACAAGGAGTGGGCCTTTGGGTCTGGTTGGCTGTTTATTGCTACTTAAGAATTTCCTATTGGCAGGGCTTCCAGCTGTCAATTTGGTCTCCAGTCACAAGCGAATGACGTTCCGCCATATTNTAAGAATTTCCTATTGGCAGGGCTTCCAGCTGTCAATTTGGTCTCCAGTCACAAGCGAATGACGTTCCGCCATATTGCTGGCCAGTAATGCCTTTTCGCTGGCGTTTGCGGCTATAGTTCGCGATACACGCTATTGTTTCACGTCTGCATTCTTGAATATTCTGTATTCACTGGAAAAAGTTTCTTGAAAACTTCCTAAACTCTAATGGATGCAGACGAGAAAAAAAAATCGCGTTATTTGTGACTGCATGGTGAACTTCAAGATGTTGTGTGATCGCATGTATTTTCCCATTCGCCGACAACCTGTGTCACCAAAGACTCAGTAGTTCAACAGCCAATCTCCAGTGAAGCAGTCACATTGATAAATAACGCCATGGTGGTCAGTAGCCAATNGACTCAGTAGTTCAACAGCCAATCTCCAGTGAAGCAGTCACATTGATAAATAACGCCATGGTGGTCAGTAGCCAATGAAATCACGAACTCCTGGGGGTTTTAGTTAGTTTCGCCTTTCTCCTCACGACTCATCGTTTCCTAATCGTTTCATTTTTCAGTTGGTGTTCCTGTGTATTTCAAGGCTTATAGAAGAGCGTATTGTATTCACGCNTTTCCTAATCGTTTCATTTTTCAGTTGGTGTTCCTGTGTATTTCAAGGCTTATAGAAGAGCGTATTGTATTCACGCTGACATGCAATAACTGTATTACTGGTTCCATAATACCTGGTTGCAACTCGTATGGTATTTCGTGTAAATAAACAAATCATAAATTTTAAAAAAANTTACTGGTTCCATAATACCTGGTTGCAACTCGTATGGTATTTCGTGTAAATAAACAAATCATAAATTTTAAAAAATTATTTAAAAAAAAATAATTCGAAATCATGAATTACTCGCATAATTTTGCAAATTTTGCAGGTCTACAGTAATGGAAGTTTGAAACCTATACAAAGCATAGAAGCGGTACCACTTGTTAAGATANGCAAATTTTGCAGGTCTACAGTAATGGAAGTTTGAAACCTATACAAAGCATAGAAGCGGTACCACTTGTTAAGATAAATATATAGGTATTTTGAGCAACACTACTATACAAATAAAAGAGCCTCTCCTACAAATTGTATTACTTCCTTAGCAAATGTAGAAACGCTACCGGGATACATGGGAAAAGAATTTGCTATTAGAGTTTACAGTAAAACCACAAACCCAACAGAGTCTTGAACATTACCGACGAACTTCATCCTAACATATGTCTGTAAAAATTAAGAATAAACACGACGAACAAAGTATTGGAAAATTCAGGCGTTTCGATGATTTTTTCAAACGTTTTGCGTACCTCGCAATAAAGTTGTTTTAATTACCTTGAAATCATAACTTCCGAATTAATCCGAAGCCTATGCTAGCGTGTGAAATGTTAACTGTGGTAATTAAAAAAAGCTTTATTTGGTAGAACTATGTTGATAAAAAATAAGAGGGGGAAAACTCAATTTTATGGAGCCNGTAATTAAAAAAAGCTTTATTTGGTAGAACTATGTTGATAAAAAATAAGAGGGGGAAAACTCAATTTTATGGAGCATTGTAAAAAAAACAGAGAATATTATAGTTACGGACACTTAATTAAGGGACATCATAATCAGTTATTTGAAGAGATATTTTATTATTTTTTCCCTCTGATTATATTTAGTTAATATCGAAATTCATTGCTTGTCATTTTCTTTCAAAACACAGCTATATCGGCGAAATTTTGATGTAAAGTTGTTTCGTAACTTCTGACACGTTATTGCCCGACACGCGAGTTGTTTACGCGCCGTAAAGAGTTTTGATACGTGCAATACGACCCGCCCAGAACCAGGTCAGATATAACAGGCTGTAATTGAGTCTGGGGGAACCAGGCGGGGGAAGAAGACGCGTTGTAATTTCTCCCCCGCCGATCCATTCTCGCGGGTTGACGGGGATTATTAACGAGCCCGCGCGGGTAATAGGAGATCCAGAAGTACTTTCCACACCCCTCCAACGCCCCTCCGAGGCAAGACTGATTGATGTCATCAAACACGCTACATCCTTCCTCTCCTTAGATAGAGCCTAGAAGACTCGAATTCAACGGCGAGGCCCGTCTTCGGAGACAAGACAGTTCCCCAGAGACTTGGGGGAACTCTTTTAAGAAGTCTCTTCGTAACGCTTTTATAAAATAAGCCCGCCACCGTTAAGGTGTGTGGAAGCGTTTCGCAGTGCGGAAATCGCCGAAATATGAAAATAAAAACCTATAATTCTAATAACTGCACAACTTTTGAGTGGGTTAGCTTTATTGGCAAGGTATCTGAATTTTGGTGAATATCCCACACAATAGCTGATGCAGTCTATAGTTTTCGGATTTAAAATTTGCGAACTCTTTGAGAAAAGTTATGGATACAAACTAAAAACTCAGTATAAATGTCACAATAATTGTCTTTACATTAAAAAATTGCAATCTGCATATTTATGATACTATATTTATTATTGGCGAAGAACAGTTCTTTTAATAGCAGCTTTGAAAGTGATGAATATCAGTTCATATTATGAAAGCAATTTTACTAAACTGTCAAAAAATTAGTTCTTACAAAATTAAATGTTAAAACGTTTAGTTTTTTAATGCACGGATTATGTTGTTTCGAAAAAAAGATCAGCAGTTTCTTTTTTTAACTTTGATGAACTGCTTGAGGTGATTTTTAAAAATTCAAATATAACAGTAAATGAAACATACTCTTTCGAAATGTAATAAGTTGTTGGTATTCAGATCTACATCCTATATTTTGAAAATGCATAGTTGTATTATATATGAAACACGCACAAATCAAGGGGTACAGTAATATACTTTTTTTAAAATTATAAATCATTGAATAATTCTTCCGTTTTGTCGTAAAGTGTACAAGAAAGGAACCAATTTTAATCGGAAACCAAAATGAACTTTTCCAAGGAATAAGTCAAGGCGTAGAACTAAATTTCCTAATTTTCCACTTCCCCAACGGATTATACTAAATGGGAGACGGGTTCACCCCGTCAACGGTGAAATACCACTACTTGCATAGTTTCTTTACTTACTTGGTTGAGCGGAGCGCGTGATGTTGGGCTTCTCACGGCCCTCGTCACAGTTTTTCTGGTGCCAAGCGTTCAAGGGAACTCGGGGCCGTCCTTCGTCCTTGTGGCGTTGTGGCGTGTGCTCGGGTTGCATATACGCCCTGGCGAGTTTTGCGCGGGTTGCATATAACCCCTAGTGTGGTGTGCGCGGTTTGCATATACCTACTGGCGTTGTGGCCGCGGGTTGCATATACCCCCTGGCGTGGTGTGCGCGGGTTTCATATACCCTCGGGCGTGATGTACGCGGGCTGCATATACTCCCTGGCGTGGTGTGCACGGGTTGCATATACCTCCTGGCGTGGTGTGTGCAGGTTGCATATACCCCCTGGCGTGGTGTCTGCAGGTTACATATACCCCCTGGCGTGGTGTACGCGGGTTGCATATACTCCCTGGCGTGGTGTACGCGGGTTGCATATACCCCGCATGATCCGATCCAAGGACACTGCCGGGTGGGTAGTTTGACTGGGGCGGTACATCTGTCAAATTATAACGCAGGTGTCCTAAGGCCAGCTAAGCGAGGACAGAAACTCAGCATGTGTAGGGACTGCGAAAGCACGGCCTATCGATCCTTTTGGCTTGAGGAGTTTTCAGCAAGAGGTGTCANCAGAAACTCAGCATGTGTAGGGACTGCGAAAGCACTGCCTATCGATCCTTTTGGCTTGAGGAGTTTTCAGCAAGAGGTGTCAGAAAAGTTAATTAAAAGCGGAGAAGATGTAATTACATGACATATCAAGTAGAGATGACCCGCGGTTAATTAAGCACTTTTATAGTAAAAAACACGAGCAAATAATCGCTGTCCTAACGGCACAAATTTTAACGGTAACACCTCCCGTCATGTTCCCAGTGTGTTGGCAGAGATGGAGCAGTAGGTACTTTGTTTAAATGTTAAAAAAAAGGTCTTGCATAAATTTTTGAATAATTTATTTAATTCAAGTTGTGTCTATACGTTTCGTGCACACAATAAGAATTGATGTTTGTAGGAGCAAAGAAATTCCGCGAATTTATTTTCGGACAAACTAGACTTCAAGCACGCGTGTATTTCTGTTGTATCTGTAATGGGATCCCCATTTACTATAGAAGCCCAGGTGTATTTAAATAACCTACCTGCACGGAAACGAGTACCAAATCAGTTGACACCTGGTCTGAGGTGAAACTGACTACGCATTGGGGCAGCAGGCAGTGAACAGAAGTCTGAGGATCGGAAATGCAAATTACAGTGCTACCTTCAGATAGTTTAAAACGCGAAATTCTCATGTCTTTTTATATTAGTAAAATATTTGCGCGCCAAAAAATGTAACATTTTCACATGTTTGACGCATGAGCAAAGTATTAGGGTATTTGAAAATATATCTTTTTTTTTTAACGGAGATGACATGTAAAGTGGAAAAGAAATTAAATGCTAAGCAAAGCTTTTCAATGTACTCATTTCACATCAGACAACCCATGCCAGTTTACGAAGACAGAACCTGTCACACTGATTCCTGAAAAAGTTTTCGTTAGCGAAACCTACTGTTAATTAGCCAAGCATTGTAAGTAAGTCGGTAAAAAAAATATTCCAAACCAGTATTTCCGAATAAAAAAATTTTTGTTAATTCAAATTCTAGTTTAAATTAATAAGTTAAATGCAACGTTCAGCGAGAAACCGTAAAAGATGTCCTCACATTTCTTCTTTATTCAAAATATGGATTTGCCCACTAAACTAAACAGTTTAACGTTTCCATATGCATTATGACCATCACTAAAGTTAGGCGTACCTAGATTGTTAGAAGCCTAGAATCCCCAGACAACAGACAACAAACACAGGCTACAAAAGTTTATTGATTTGCTGGTTCAATGGTGCGGGGCATTTTTATTAAACTTGGATGCACATGGTGGAGTTTCAATAATAACTCTTGTTTATTATCAGCTAAAGAGTGTAACAGGGTGAGCAAAACCACCATTGACCAATTATAAAATGAACTCTGTAGTAGACAGGCTTGTAATATAGCCTGCCACTGAAATCATTTTCGAAATTCACGTACCTTTAATTATTACGCAAATTCGCTTCTGTATGATTACATATTCTTTGGTATAGTTCAGACTAATGTTAAGGTTTATGCTACTCGGGTTTGGAACAAAACGAGATTTCTTATCGGAAAGTTCGGTATAGGGAACATTTCCGCCGCTAGGTGCGCAGTGTTCCAATATGTAAATTTAATAAATATTTTAAGCTGCGTGAATAATAAAAGAGAAAGATTTTACTAAGTTGCGAAGTTAGTTTCTATTTGATTAACAATTATCGCCATAATCCTGTTTACTTACGTAGAAAATAGAGAAAATCTGGTACACATGCGACACTAGAGCTTACCTAGTGGCGAAAAATTTGGTTGCCAAACATTTAACATTGATCTTCCCAACCTTTAGTAGAAGTTATCTTACTATAGGCCGTTTACGGTAAAATGAGCACTTTTGGAAACCCCTCTTACTATCTTCTTTTATGCACGTTGTGTATTATTACACCTTATGTAAAATAACCAATATCATAGGCACAAACACTTTATTCGTACGTCAGTCAAGTAAAAAGGTGAAATTATTAGTCAATTAATAATTTTACAAATTTGCTCATTTTTCACTTAGATGCCTTAAAATAAAATTGAAAGCGAAATAAATAATAGATGATATCTTAAATGGTTACCTAACGCTTTATTCGACGTTAAGACATCGAACTACTTTTCCTCCATCGTTACCTTCTTTACTGGGCGCATGTCACTCAGTGCGCCCGATAAAATATATGCATTCAGGGACAGTGATATTTTACTAAGGCTAATTCCAAAAGTGCTTTCTTTAGCTTGTTGCCACATAAATTCCCGAAATTTTTGGGTCTCTAAAGTTAAACTCCACAGTCTTTTGTGTATTCAAGCCTCAGTTAGTTGTTCATTGGCTGATGCTCCAGTTGTACCTCAGTCCTGGTAGCACGGGATTCGGACCTTGTTTTCGTGCAGGTTGAAAATTATCTCAAATTCGCCCAGTGTGTATCTCGCAAACTACTGTTCAATTGGAAAAGAAAGTAAAATGTACATACGTTTTAATACACGCTTGTCAACCAATGAACTAGCGNTTTCGCCCAGGGTTTATCTCACAAACTACTGTTCAATTGGAAAAGAAAGTAAAATGTACATACGTTTTAATACACGCTTGTCAACAAATGAACTAGCGAAATTCACGTGTGTCTAGTTATCGTGAAAGAGTAGGGCCACGTATTTTTCGCTCATGCTGTATTTCAATGCCCTACGTCTGCAAGAAAAACCTCCTTTGGTTATTGGCCACACGTCAACGTAAGAAGACATGTCGTCGATCGACTGGGTCATTCAGAATAAAGTACTCCGATAATGGACTTCCATGATTCGCGGGCAGAACCTCGAGACATTTAAAAACATTTCAATCACGAAAGTGCTTTTTTTTTTTTTTTTACTAACTACTCTAAAACTAAGTGTTGTATGAGCCCGCGGTAGGGACGGGAGTTAAGTGCGTCTCAGGGCTAAGCCCCATACGCCTACAAGGAAGGGAGAATCATGCAAGTAGACATGCATCACGGCAAAAGAGGGATTGGGCTGCCATGGCCTGTTTTTGGCCATGACAACCTCCCTAAGTGTACTTACAGCTAAACTATATTTAGAAGAGAAAGGGAAAAGCCGGCATAGTCACCATAAAACCCCTTTCGACAGAAAAGAATTCAAATATTGCTTCATGCTTTATCATGTTTAACAGAAAATGCTACAGTAGACGGAAGGATAGGAAAAATGCTCTTTATTATGATAGGAAAAGTGCTGGTAGAGAGGGGGTGGGCTCAAGAATTTGCTTGTTAACTTAAGTGTTTTGGAGCACAACTGGTCTCGAGATCTTTTTCGGGGAAAAAAAAACACGTGCCTCTTAGTGAACGGTGTTTGGTGTTGAACGTTTCCGCAGGCCGAAGAGCCGGGCCACAGGGATGGAGAGTTCGTGTGGGACTCCGTGGACCAGGGCTACCTCCTCAGCAGCTTCTTCTACGGGTACGTCCTCACGCAGATCCCCTTCGGCATCCTGGCGAAGCGCTACGGCTCCCGCCACTTCCTGGGCGTCGGCATGCTCGTGAACTCCGTCTTCAGCTTGCTCATCCCTCTGGCCGCGAGCTACGGGTACGGCTGGCTCGTACTCGTCAGGTTCATACAAGGACTCGGAGAGGTGAGTCTCCTCTCCTGTTCGCAGTTTCCTTCACTCCTGTTCAATCATACGTACTGTATACTTTGGTCTTTCCTGAATACGTCGTGTGTAGTGGCAAGTGATGTTTCACCCAAACGATTTCGAGACAAGGTACACTCCGAAGCACTGTGAGGTCGTCCAGCTTCTTTGATCGGCTGACAGATGTNCCCAAACGATTTCGAGACAAGGTACACTCCGAAGCACTGTGAGGTCGTCCAGCTTCTTTGATCGGCTGACAGATGTTCTGGCCCGTTTTAACTGTTTGCGCACGAATCACGAAGGGTTCAGTGCCGGAGTTACTTAGTCCAGNTGACAGATGTTCTGGCCCGTTTTAACTGTTTGCGCACGAATCACGAAGGGTTCAGTGCCGGAGTTACTTAGTCCACAGTGGCTTAGTCAAAGACGGAGGACACGGCACCAGCAGCCAATGGAGGTATAACAACTGCTGAGGTGTGTATATAGTATTGAAGTCTATTGTGTGCTCCGATTTCTACACGAAAAGTCACTGGCCCTATATGTCATGTATCACAAGTGTTAACATAAAAGTACTTTATTCTCGTAAAATATAACTTTAAGTTATTTCCTTTCTATAAATCGTAATATTTAATCTGTAATTAAGATGAATAAAACAGAGAGAAAACATTGGTGTTGGTAAATCCAAGGGCCCGTGATTTTTCGTGGAAATATTCCGAGCAGTCAGTAAGTAGACTTCAATACTCTATACACACCTCGGCTGTTATCATACCTCCATCGGCTGCTGGTGTCGTTTCCGCATTTGACCAAGCCACTCAGGACTAAGTAACTCTGTAACTGAACCTTCGTGATTCGTGCGCTAACTGTTAACACGAACCAGAACATGTTTCGGCAACACAAAAATAGGTGGAAATCTCCACAGTGCTTCGAACTGTATCTTGTCTGGAAATATTCTCGCTAAATGACAGTGCCGATAGTAATTCCTAGTAAGGAATAGCTCTTGTGCATACTATTATTACTCTGAGCCCGCAACCATGCGACGCGTTGTGCCTTTGGTGTAATGTTAACATTTGATGCATGAGGCGGGGTTGCAAGCTTGCAAGTTGATCTTTAGCAGGACTTCAGAACAGTTGTAAGTAACCACGAATTGACTAGAGAAGTAAGTCGCATATTCCCGTTACTGCACGAATACCAATTATTTTGATGCTTATTTTATGTCTTTATAATTCTTGCCTACGGAGGTAAGTGGGGTGGAGTGGAATGGTTTGGGCTGCTCTTAACATCGAGGTTTTGAGAGCCAATAAGTGTGAAGCGAGGTGAGTACGGAGCAGCGCCGGAATGCATGAGCGGGGGAAACGGGAGATCCACTATTCTTTACAAGCTTTCAGTTCTTTATAATGTTCATTGGCGATGATTTTTGTACAATACGGCTTCTATATTCAACACAGTTGCTGAAAGAGTTACGGAAGCTCGTATCTGAAAAGTATGAAAGATGCTATTTGTTCCATAAATGTAAAACCGGGACCCAAGTAATATGGAATCGCTGTTGTACATAATTGATAAACGGGTTTAATAAGTGAGCTACAGACTAAATATGAGGTAGACCACTTATTATTCTTCTGAGCGTGTGCTCAACATTGATCTACCCCAAAGGAACACAACTGTCAAAGCCCATTGACCTACCCCAAAGGAACACAACTGTCAAAGCCACATGGTCAACAGATATGAAAGTGGTTTTTTTATTATTATAATCTTTAATGACAAACACTTTTATATGAATAAAATACTTTTACAAATCTTAATTTAACATAACTGCATTAAAAATTGGTTACAGGAATAATACATACATCTCAAAGCGTTTGTTTAAAAATCAGTTTTATAACTTAAAATCAAAACCCTGTCGTTTTCGCTAGACGTGTTGTCAGAAAAGCAGTACAGTGTTGGGACACGGAAGTTGGTTGTGCGCAGCCAGAGAGATTGGTCTACCTCTTCTTTAGTCTATGCTCACATTAGTCCGTCACGTCCGTCAGTTGTCCATCCGTCAGTCAGTCATCCGTCTGTTTTCGTCCGTCAGTTGAAAGCGATTCACAACAATCCTTCTGTGCAGCAAACTTTCAGTGTGAGAACATAACGTCGTGATCTTTCTTTAGCAGTAGATATATTTTGGTTGGAAGTACATTTTCAAGATAGAAATATTTCGAGGAAGTAAATTTTTTACGTGATAATAAATTTATACATAATTATTTTTACACTTAAACTTTTTTAATTTGCTGTCAAGCATAAATAAACACACATCCACCGCTTTGAATTTTATTTCAAATTGCGTATTCTTGTCTGAGGAATGTCGTCAGAATGCAGCGCCTTGACCGTCCGTCGAAAGTTACAGTTTGGTAAATATTCGACGGATGGACGAATATAAAAAATATAGTTCGCGATCGGTTGAAGATCGCGTGACAGCCGGAAGGAGGAATGACTGGTGCGATGAATGGTTATGAGTGCAGCTTTACGCTCCCGCCTATCTAGAGCGACACGGGCGACGCTGCCACGCGTATCAAGTGAGGCAACGCCGCTAAGCTCAATGCCCTGACCAGGCATACAGTGTTATAGTCACACTGCATGTACCTATGGGACTTTCAGGGGTGACCCTTATCGTTTCATTAGTGGAATATCTGTAGGAAAGTTCAGTTCTGGGCCCTGGAGTTTTTTCTTTTGTATCTGATGCGTATATTTTATGATACAGAGCTCTGAAAAAAAAAGTAGTTTTTACCGTTTTGGAGTACTCTGAACTGGTTTTTTAAACGTGCGTGACATTTTAAAAATACTCGACAGACGTTATCTGAAGTGCTGGTTCCTTTCGTATACCAGCTCGAAGGACGTACGTTGAAACGTTTAGTGAGGGGGGGGGGGAAACGTGTATTTCCAACACTCTGCTAACGCAGTTCAAGCACGAGTAGGCACTGCCTACTGCCAAGTCGTGGATACTTCCAACTTTCCCGAAGCCCTGCGGAAGTTCTACTTGCATCCTACTCCTCCGCCTCGTGCAAACTAAACTCAACCAAGTCTAGAAACTCATATCAAAGGGACAACGCACCGCAGTTGCCCGCTTTAGATTAATAATATTTTACATATGATCTACTTGTTACTAGGNTTATTATTCTTCTGAGCGTGTGCTCAACATTGATCTACCCCAAAGGAACACAACTGTCAAAGCCACATGGTCAACTGATATGAAAGTGGTTTTTTTATTATTATAATCTTTAATGAGTTTGTGAAAATATACTTATTTTATGAAAATGTTTTCTTAATTTAACATAACTGCATTAAAAATTGGTTACAGGACTAATACATACATCTCAAAGCGTTTGTTTAAAAATCAGTTTTATAACTTAAAATCAAAACCCTGTCGTTTTCGCTAGACGTGTTGTCAGAAAAGCAGTTCAGTGTTGTGACACGGAGGTTGGTTGTGCACAGCTAGAGAGATTGGTCTACCTCTTCTTTAGTCTATGCTCACATTAGTCCGTCACGTCCGTCAGTCATCCGTCTGTTTTCGTCCGTCAGTTGAAAGCGATTCACAACAATCCTTCTGTGCGGCAAACTTTCAGTGTGAGAACATAACGTCGTGATCTTTCTTTAGCTGTAGATATATTTTGGTTGGAAGTACATTTTCAAGATAGAAATATTTCGAGGAAGTAAATTTTTCACGTGATAATAAATTTATACATAATTATTTTTACACTTAAACTTTTTTAATTTGCTGTCAAGCATAAATAAACACACATCCACCGCTTTGAATTTTATTTCAAATTGCGTATTCTTGTCTGAGGAATGTCGTCAGAATGCAGCGCCTTGATCGTCCGTCGAAAGTTACAGTTTGGTAAATATTCGACGGATGGACGAATATAAAAAATATAGTTCGCGATCGGTTGAAGATCGCGTGACAGCCGGAAGGAGGAATGACTGGTGCGATGAATGGTTATGAGTGCAGCTTTACGCTCCCGCCTATATAGAGCGATAAGGGCGACGCTGCCACGCGTATCAAGTGAGGCAACGCCGCTAAGCTCAATGCCCTGACCAGGCATACAGTGTTATAGTCACACTGCATGTACCTATGGGACTTTCAGGGGTGACCCTTATCGTTTCATTAGTGGAATATCTGTAGGAAAGTTCAGTTCTGGGCCCTGGAGTAGTTTCTTTTGTATCTGATGCGTATATTTTATGATACAGTGCTCTGAAAAAAAAGTAGTTTTTACCGTTTTGGAGTACTCTGAACTGGTTTTTTTTAACGTGCGTGGCATTTTAAAAATACTCGACAGACGTTATCTGAAGTGCTGGTTCCTTTCGTATACCAGCTCGAAGGACGTACGTTGAAACGTTTAGTGAGGGGGGAAAACGTGTATTTCCAACACTCCGCTAACGCAGTTCGAGCACGAGTAGGCACTGCCTACTGCCAAGTCGTGGATACTTCCAACTTTCCCGAAGCCCTGCGGAAGTTCTAGTTGCATCCTACTCCTCCGCCTCGTGCAAACTAAACTCAACCAAGTCTAGAAACTCATATCAAAGGGACAACGCACCGCAGTTGCCCGCTTTAGATTAATAATATTTTACATATGATCTACTTGTTACAAGGCATTACCAACACACCTATTTTACATATGATCTACTTGTTACTAGACATTACCAACACACCTATTTTAACACTGTTTTTTTTATTAGTTTTACTTATAAGTGGAATATTATAATTTACAAAATAACATATAAAAATTATGAGTTAACAAGAAATAAGATACCTAAACGTTGACATAAGTATGAAACGCCTTTGATCATATCAAATTTAGGAAACAACCAAACACGTTACAAATAAGGTGATTTTTTTCCAAAGGTTTGATTCAAAAAGCTGAAGATACCGCTAGGTGACAGTAGCAATGGATAGGGTGATATAATTACTAGTCTATACATAGTTACTGACATTCAGTTCCATAGAAAGGAGTTGTATATTTATACCGTAACAAGAGTTATATTAGCCTTACCTCTTAGAGTCATCATTTTTATCCTCGCTACTTTTCATACTAAAACAGCACATTACAACGTTCACTGGTGCTGATAATTAATTACGCAATATGGCTTCCATATTCGGCAGGTTCGCTGAAACAGTCAAGGAACTTGTTTTTTGGAAAACTATGAAATACACTCTTTCAGAAAACTAAAACTGGAACACAGAACTTATACTACACAAGTAATATGGAATCACTTTTATTCTGCACGTTGATAAACGGTTTTATCTAGTGAGCTGATCACGTATGGATAGTCGGTAATTTTCAGCACAAAGGACACTATTTCAGTCGAACCTTTGAAAAATCACCTTATATGTGACGTGCTTGGTTTCGTTCCAAAATGTGGAATGTATAGAGATGTAAAATACCCAGGTTTTTATAATTCATGGTAGATACCGTGGGTATTAACCAGGGTAAACACCCAAAACTCCTAAGTACCCAGGTATTTATAACTTTCCCAGTAAAATGTTAGGGTTTTTATACTTTACCTATTTAGTTTAAGAAACTGTCATANCCCAGGTATTTATAACTTTCCCAGTAAAATGTTAGGGTTTTTATACTTTACCTATTTAGTTTAAGAAACTGTCATACAACACATACAACACATACAAGTTTGTGGTTTGGAAACAACACTGACAGAGTAGCGAGTTTAACTTTGTATANCCAGGTATTTATAACTTTCCCAGTAAAATGTTAGGGTTTTTATACTTTACCTATTTAGTTTAAGAAACTGTCATATAACACATACAACACATACAACACATACAAGTTTGTGGTTTGGAAACAACACTGACAGAGTAGCGAGTTTAACTTTGTATATTTATGCACCATAAATGGTTTTAAATTATACAAATTATTAAAAATTCACACTTAACTGTAGGGAAAAGGTTAATGCACTTGCTTGAAAAATAGTATTACAATATTTATGAATATATGGAAATATCTGTAACACAAGTATTGCTGTGTTATTTGTCGAAATCTAGTAATGAAATGCAAGATGATATAAGTTCATTGATTGCCCAGTTCTTTCATAGTTGTGAATAACTCTTATTCCTAGAAATTGATCTCGCCAAGAACAGTGACCACAACCAGAAACAGTGACTGCAACTAAGAAGACTGATTCATCTGTCCGGGATAAACATTTCAAAACTTAATAGTATTTAAGTAAAATTCACAACATTTTAATGTTAAAATCTTTATTTTATCTTTTTATTAATATTAATACAGTGATTTTTCAGATAATGGTTACACAACACAGCATTATTTGTACTACATGTAGGCTAAATTATTTCCCTGAAAAACATTAATTTGTATTTTCAATATTTTACTGACAAATATTCAAGGAGTAAATGATCTAATTTGACAGAAACTAATTGTATGAGTTTTGTTACATTCTCCTATCATAATCTATTACCAACTGTTTAAAATATGGCTTAAATGAGTTTGGTAGTGGAAGAATATTTCAGCTTCTAGTTATAAATATTACTTTTGAAGTAAATTTTTTTAAGACTGTCACAATATCATTACATTATAAATTAGGTGATTGTGGGCTAAGATTACTTAATAGCATTTCAATAGTAAAAACAAGTAGTCATACATCATAAAAATGACTTGAAAATATAAGTACCCTAATTTATGGGTATTTACTATGAGTAATGGTAAATATCTGTGTAAATACCCATTTTCAAATACCCAGCCCACTGGTATTTACCCATCCCACATAACTAGTTATGTATCATAATTGTTTTGTACTCCTGTTACCATGTTTCATAATTTTTGTTAAATAGAACATTTGCTTACATTTTGCCTAAAAATTGTAGTATATATTTTATTTTATATATCAATAAAACTGGGAGAGAATAGTTGTGTTGGTAATGCCTGGAAATAAATAGTTCTTATATAAAATAATATTAAAGTGACTGCGGACGAATGCGGTGCGCTGCCCTTTGGTGAAATTTTCAATTGTTAGTTAAGCTTCGTTTGCTTGAGGTAGACGAATATCCTGAAAGTAGAACTTTAGCAGTGCTTCAGAAAAGTTTGAAGTTATGGAGAATCTACTATAGTGGTTGCACGGATATCAGAATACTAGCGTTTCATTTTGGCCAGTTGTTGCTTAATATAGTGCATCTGTTACAGGGACCTATCGTGCCTTGCACGCACGCTCTACTTGCCAAGTGGATTCCCCCGAATGAGAGGAGCAGACTTGGGGCTTTCGTATACGCCGGTAAGTCCTTAAACGTCGTTTTTCAAGGGAGGCCAGTTCCCGCTATCTTGGATTTATCCAATTTTCGCAACAGCCTGCATTTCACACATTAGGTTTTGCGTGTTTCGACTCAACAAAGCTAAAAGCATTTAATAATAAAAAATTGTTAAATAATTTATGCACAATGTTGTAACAATACTCGTCAAAACTTCGAAGAAACAATCCTCATGTCCAGAGGAAGGAAAAATGTTACATAAACATGATCCAGCCCGCGGGCTGGTTAGACACATCTGCTATGGTGTTGACGTCATACTACAGCTGTGATAGCATTCCACACAAACGTGATCCAGCCTGCAGGCCAATACAATGTACCTTTTTTAATGGGAGCTGTAGTAAATAAACAAAGCGATTCCCACCTATGTTCGTATAATGATTTTTCTTCTTCTAGAAGTAAGGATTTCTTCCCCGACGTACTGGCATGTATTTTTGCAACATTTTTTTAACAGTCCACAATAAATAATCACTTACTTCTTCTCGATGGCCACAAGTTTAATATTAATAAATAAGGGGAATCTATAACATGTTGATAAAGTTCGTGAAACTTTTATTTGTGGTCTATCGTGGAACAAAAATTCGGTAAACCTTATGTGATGGCACTTAACCCAAAATATTGATAAAGCTAAAGTGACTGGAAATAAGCTCCCTTATCATGTTTCTTTGACAAAATATGACGTAGGATTTTATGACCATTGTCGAAATAGATGTTTCTGAAATTCGACAATAAGATGCGTAGACTCCAATTCGATGTGGTCTATTCTCGAAATATAAGTAAATCGTCATACGTTTGATTTATGACGTAAAGTTTTATCGACATCGGGGTCATCAGAGCGTAAATAATCATTCCACGGACTTTTGCATGAAGCTATTATGCAAAACCACGGAAAGCCGAGTTCAGGATAGCTGGAGCGGTGTTCGACAGGTTAATCACTGCTTATTTGGACATAAAATATTACTGACACTTTCATACACTGGGTTATTAAAATCTTACTTAAATATGTTATATTCACTCATGCTTTATAAATTTACGCCTTGCTTTGTGCTTATGTAAATAAAAATGCACTGAACTGCTTTCCGTTCATTCTGCTGACTCAACGAAATCGGTTGTTCATGCGGCTGAGTCAGTGACTTGAATTCGAGGTGGCTGTAGGTTTAATCCCAGCCAATTCCTCGAAAAATTATTTTTTCTCATAAGCTTTTATACCTACCTGTACGTGCAAATTTAAGCTTAGTTTCTTAATATTAGCATCCGACCTGTAAGACGAATATAAATACTAATGTATAGGCATAAATGGAAATATAGATAACTAATATATTCTGTTAACCTTAAAACGTTAAAAAAAAAAAAACTGTGAATATTTTATTGAGACATAGACAAAAGGACGAGAACATGTTATAATGAGTTAATATTTGTTTTGTATGTTTGTTTCTATTTTCAAGTAGAAATACGGATAATGAAGTCTTGTCAGATTCAAAAGAACAAAGAAGCTGTGTTGTTTACAGGAATCTGCGTTGAAGGTATTGAGCAAGTAACAAAAGCAGATAATGTGGGTTCGCTAAGCCCGAAGAAACAACACAAAAGAGCTCTTTCGCAGAAAGAGAACTCAAGCAGGGAGAAAAATTACATGTAAAAACTCTTCTTTTAGGAAAATACGCAGAGTTTTCTGTCACGGAAAAGTACGCGTTGTTTAGTAACTGAAAATGCGAGGAGAAAATATTTGACAAAACACAATTAGTCCTTTTTTTCGGGCAAGTAGTTAGTAAATCGGAGAACGTACTACAAATGCTGCTCGCAATATGTTNAAATCGGAGAACGTACTACAAATGCTGCTCGCAATATGTTGTACTTTTCTTGCAGAGTTATTAGGAATCCTGCAAAGAGAATTTAGGGTTGGGTAAGTAAACGAGACTTGGTTTCTTGGATCCGGCCAATCGGCAAATATGTAATATGGAACGCTATTCAAAATTTTCGACACCCCATGAAATCATGCAGCGAAATAATCGCTTTCAGCAAACTAGATCCAAAACGTCTATAGGTATGCTTTCTTGTGGAGAACAGGCAACCAATGGAATGCTCGGTGGAGAACAGAGCACTCCAATGGCTACTGGATATCCGTAAAGCCATGATTTGTTTGATTTTTTTCCGCTTGTCCACACATAACTCATGGGATGAACGGACAAATGTTTGTTGTGACGTCGCTAAATTCACGAGTATCTTCAACGTTATTGATACCAACGGATAGTTTTTATCAGTTCATTATGCCTAGAAATCCACATATGTTTTGACCTTTAAGTTCTTAACATGCTCCGTACACAGCTGTTTATGCATTGGCTGCTTTCATGGCAACATCTTTCTTGTTTTATTCTAATTGGTTGCACGTGATGCGGGCACGACATTTATTACTGTCTAATACTGGCCATAGAGTTGTGCAGGTTGTATTCAAACAACTGTGATCCTCTTCTTTATCTGCCATACATCCAATAAAAAAAGTAAATAGAATGTTGCGACAGTCTTCCACTGTCAAGTAGAAGAGTGCCCTTCTCCCGACAAAAACATTGCAGAAACTCAATTGTTTTTTATCGTGACTGTCTTGGATTCAAAAAGTGCAATACGTTAGAACACAAAAACGAACTTGAAGACGCGCCTTCGAGTCAGCGAAGTCCTCGAGGCCCACACATGTAGTGGTGGTGGTGGTTGCGGGCGCGCAGTAACATGTGGTGGTGGTTGCATGCGCGCAGTTACAAGTGGTGGTGGTTGTTGCAGGCGCACAGTTATATATAGTGGTGGTGGTGGTGTTTGCAGGCGCGCTGTTATGTGTGGTGGTGGTGTTTGCAGGCGAGCAGTTACGTGTGGTGGTGATGGTGTTGCAGATGCGCAGTTATATGTAGTGTTGGTGGCGGTGGGGTTTGCAGGCGCGCCGTTATGTGTGGTGGTGTTCGCAGGCGCGCAGTTAGGTGTGGGGGTGGTGGTTTGCAGGCGCATTTTTTCATGTAGTGGTGGTGGTGTTTACAGGCGCAGTTTTATGTGTGTTTGCAGGCGCGCAGTTCGGCACGATCATCTCCATGCCGCTGAGCGGACTGCTCTCCGAGTACGGCTTCTCCAACGGCTGGCCGTCCATCTTCTACGTGTTCGGGGCCGTCGGCGTCGTGTGGTGCGTGGGCTACTTCTTCGCCGTGTACGAGTGCCCCGAGGAGCACCCTCGCATCTCCGCCGAGGAGCGACACCACATCGTCAGCTCCGTGTGGGGAGACGCCGGAGTTTCGGTAAGTCGTACGAACTCCTCTCAAACCGCCACTACATTCTAGACCCGAGAAAGAAGGCGGCAATCTAGCCGAATCAGAGAATACGAGTGAAAATTGAGCAACTGGTAATCAGTGCAAAATAACTAATTAACTCCATAACGTATTACCCCGTGCATACTCGTTCACATCTGGCATGTTGCAGAATAGGTAAAATCATGACCGATGCGGTGCGAATCCAGAAGCTAGCGCCAATACAGACAGTGCCTTCCCTTGGGCAATTCTACTAGTTGCTTCTGACATACCAGAGTTTCACTGTTGGTTGTTTCTTGTGGCAAGGATCTTCCGAAACTTATTCCGTAGGCTAGAAAGTGTCAGCTGTTATCAGAAATTCGCAGGTACTTTTCAAACCAAAAATGTCGTCTTTCGCAATGCTTGAACTGAATAATTAACGTGTGCGTTAAGAGGCTAATATGATGGCTAGAGATGATGGTTTATCGCGTTAAATGTTGACTGTTTGGTAGGGTTCAACGTACTTTACAAAAGTCTGGCAGTCTTCTTTCCTTATTGGCTGTCATGCATGTATGAAGCTACANGGTAGGGTTCAACGTACTTTACAAAAGTCTGGCAGTCTTCTTTCCTTATTGGCTGTCATGCATGTATGAAGCTACAACGCCATTTCACTGTACCAATGAGGATTATGATAATATAAGGCAGAACGTTCGTGATTGGTCTGCAATTAACTTAGNACGCCATTTCACTGTACCAATGAGGATTATGATAATATAAGGCAGAACGTTCGTGATTGGTCTGCAATTAACTTAGCCGAGTCAAAACCTTTTTTCATCCAATCATGAAAGTGTAAACTAGTTAGTGTTAGAGAACATGGTTTCTGTTGTATTCTAATTGATTTCTGTTGTGGTTTGCAGGGTTTCTATTGTGATGTAGCCAGTTGGTTTATGTTGTATTCTTGTGGTTCTCAGTTTCTGTTGTATTTTTTTAATACTGGTTAACCCATTACACCTTACAGAGAGGTAAGAGCTAGTATNGTGGTTCTCAGTTTCTGTTGTATTTTTTTAATACTGGTTAACCCATTACACCTTACAGAGAGGTAAGAGCTAGTATAATATCGGCTTGCTGCAAATTATCGATAACAGTTAAGACCTATCAAACATATATTTAAAAAAAATTAAAATCAAGTGCAGACCACTAGATTACAATAATGGAAATAGTAATAGAAACTTGTTATAATGTATTGAATGTATATAAGTTTAAAGCAAGTTTATTTGTGCNATGTATATAAGTTTAAAGCAAGTTTATTTGTGCCAACAGTCACCACGCGTGCCTTGGACGTCCATTTGGAAGTCCGTTCCGTTCTGGGCCATCCTCATAGCGCACATGGGACAGAACTATGGCTACGAGACCTTGATGACCGAGCTGCCGACCTTCATGAAGCAGATCCTTCACTTCGACATCAAGAAGGTTTGTTCACAATTGTCGGCAGCTGTTCATTCACGACTGCTTCAGAAAAAAACCTGATCAAAATAGATTCATCATTTGCTTAGATACGTGCTTTTGAAGATGCAAAATATTTTATCGAGGATAGCACATTTTTGCAGAATGTCCAAACTATTTTAGCAGTGGCTTAACTATAAAATAATTAGAAAATGATTTTCATTAAGACTTAGTAATTTCCTTATCAATAACTTTAAAGACCATTCGTTAGNGTGGTTCTCAGTTTCTGTTGTATTTTTTTAATACTGGTTAACCCATTACACCTTACAGAGAGGTAAGAGCTAGTAGAATATCGGCTTGCTGCAAATTATCGATAACAGTTAAGACCTATCAAACATATATTTAACAAAAAATTAAAATCAAGTGCAGACCACTAGATTACAATAATGGAAATAGTAATAGAAACTTTTTATAATGTATTTTATGTATATAAATTTAAAGCAAGTTTATTTGTGCCAACAGTCACCACGCGTGCCTTGGACGTCCATTTGGAAGTCCGTTCCGTTCTGGGCCATCCTCATAGCGCACATGGGACAGAACTATGGCTACGAGACCTTGATGACCGAGCTGCCGACCTTCATGAAGCAGATCCTTCACTTCGACATCAAGAAGGTTTGTTCACAATTGTCGGCAGCTGTTCATTCACGACTGCTTCAGAAAAAAACCTGATCAGAATAGATTCATCATTTGCTTAGATACGTGCTTTTGAAGATGCAAAATATTTTATCGAGGATAGCACATTTTTGCAGAATGTCCAAACTATTTTAGCAGTGGCTTAAATATAAAATAATTAGAAAATGATTTTCATTAAGACTTAGTAATTTCCTTATCAATAACTTTAAAGACCATTCGTTAGTTTGATTTCCGGATGGACATAAAAATACGTGCTGTTGGTCTTGCAAAGTTATTTCTTTCCGATTACAACAGTTGGATGTATATCTTGGCTAAATTAATGTTTCAAAATAAAATTTAGGTACAAATAAGCTGCACTGGAATTAATTCCGGAGTTATAAAGTTTTTGGCGTTGTCTATTTCAGAATGGTACGCTATCGGCACTTCCATACCTCGCGATGTGGATCTTCTCGATGGTCGCAAGCGTAATTGCTGACTGGATGATAACCAGCGAGAGATTCAACCACACACAGGCCCGAAAAATAATCAATTCTATCGGTAAGCTAACTTCCAAACACACAAGGAAAATGTAACATAACAACAGAACTATTTGCAGTAATCCAGAATGAAAAAAAAAAATATTTTTAGGAAATTACTGTTTAAATTTAAGAATTAATGTTGTGTATCTCGTATCAATTACGCGTATTAATTTAGATAAACTAATCCAAATTATTTTAAAAAAAAATTTTCTTATTTTTTTTACCAATGTAATGAAAATAAATTATTTAAAATGTTTTACTTTCTTGTTTGCGGCACTTAANAAAAAAAAATAATTTTCTTATTTTTTTTACCAATGTAATGAAAATAAATTATTTAAAATGTTTTACTTTCTTGTTTGCGGCACTTAAAATCAAATTATCCCAATTTACAATTAAACGATTCCAGAAAACATGGAATCCTGTTAAATATACTATTAATGATAGACTCGAATAAACTATATCTTTTGGTAAAATATTCACGATAGGAAATGTTAAAAATCTCCGAAATAACTTCCAAGTTTAATATCTGAAAACCATAAATACATTTGAAAACTCTTCACACATATGAAATGCAATGAATGTCTGTTATCAGTAAATATTTCATGAATTAAGTGAAAATGGACAAATATTTTTTATGCATTGTAAATAAGTAAATTGTAAATTATACATCCATCTTAAATGTGTAGAAATTACAAAACTTTATATTGAGGTAAGCCAGGATATGTAAATATCCAGTAAGCTTCGGTGAATTCCAATTAAATGAAATTAATTAAATTGCAGACATTAAAAAAATCATTTTCCTGCTTCCGAACCATGTGCTTGCCTGAGAAAGTCTCAACAACATGAACGAGCATAAGTTCATCCTTGTTGCAGAACAGATAACATGCTACTGAGTAGGAATTCTAAAGAAGTGAGGAGAAAATACCTCGAGAAAATCTTCATTCTCACGTGAAAAATCAAGGCAAATTATTTCTTAAATCACCTAAGCTTTGGGATCATGCCAGTAACTTAGAAAAATTGGAAATTATGGTCTAGCCGCTAAATCCACTATGTAGCTATTTAGGGACGTTGCCATTTTTAAAATGACTATTGAGTGTTGCAAGGAAAATAGGTACTTTTGGCGGTAAATGTGAGGTACACATACTTGCGTAGTTTTAAATCAACAGGTGATTGATTGTCCAAGACCACGGCTATAGAAGTACAGGTCTTGACACTCATCTGTCTAATAACGCTATCAGCCGATTTAGTTCATGAAGTAGCCGAGGAACGATGTACCAAAACAGTGTGGTTTTGGATTGTTTGTATAGGGAAATTTTCACTGCCGTAGAATACACTGTTGTCAAAAATATACGCCTACTGTTTTCTTCAGATCCCACAACTTTGTTATTGTAGTGTGTAAATCACAAACAGTACATATATATTCTCAAATAATAATGGAAATCTTTGGAATTTCTACTGTACCTGCCGTAAAACTTGCCATGTAAAACAAGCACTACTTTGCTGACAGCATCCTGCGGCTATTTCAGGACCTAAATCGGCAAATGTGGTTTGGCGGCTTCTTTGACGAGGCCCGTCCTTCTAAGATCGTGTCGACTGATGTCTCGCAGGTCAGTACGGGCCGGCGCTCTGCCTCATCGCCGCCGCGTACTCGTCGCACAACGCCGACCTCACAGTGGCCCTGCTCACTGTCGGCGTGGGGCTGAACGGCGCCATCTTCTCCGGCTTCAAGATCAACCACCTGGACATCTCGCCGCGCTTCGCCGGCATACTGATGAGCTTCACCAACTGCCTGGCGAACGCGGCTGGCCTTCTGGCGCCGGTTGCCGCTGGATACATCATCCACGACAGGGTGAGTTCTCCCTCTGACGTTCACTTCCCTACTCTCCTTCTGGACGTAACCCATTAAATCCTCCCGTTCACTTTTGTGGACATCTTGCAAAGGGATGAAATGCATTGTCAAGGCCGTAGTTAAATGTGTTATCTCACCTTCTTTCTTCGAAGGATGAGCCCTCCTGTCCACAATTGTGGACATCCTGCAAAGGGATTAAATGCATGGTCAAGGCCGTAGTTGAATGTGTTATCTCACCTTCTTGCTTCGAAGGATGAACCCTACTGTCCACTATTGTGGACATGCTGCAAAGGGATGAANACCCTCCTGTCCACTATTGTGGACATGCTGCAAAGGGATGAACTGGATGGTCAAGGCCGTAGTTGAATCTGTTATCTCACCTTCTTGCTTCCAGGCATCAACCCTCCTGTCCACAATTGTGAACATGCTGCAAAGGGATGAAAATGCATAGTCAGGGCCGTAGTTGAATATGTTATCTTATCTCTTTTTTGCTTCCAAGCATTAGTTCCAATGACAAACCTGGGAATAAAACATATATCAAGATAAATACTGTTAGAAACACCATGTTCTTCTTGAGAATTTGCAGCTTCGTGTGATATGCAGTGGACACCATATATCCGCTGATGGTGCAATGTTTACAAATGTGTGTACACCAGCAAGAAATTAGTTTTACTAACTAGGCATGTATGTCTATAATTGTTGATAGTTTGTGCGGAGAGGAAGGAAATTAAACCGAGAAGTGCACGGTGCCCAAATTTATCATTGTGATTTTTGGGCATTTCGACCATTTCTGTTTGTGAAATGGTTCATATCAACAATTAATAAGCAACAACTTCTCCTACTGTTTGAGACTAAATATGCTACCTTAAGTCAAGCTGAAAAATCTGAAAAATGAAATCGAATCAGAACCAACCGACGTTTTTCGCATGAGATTCTCAGAAAAACTGACTCATGCTGAAATTTCGGCAAGCAAATACAGCAGACTTCGCCGATATTTCACAGATGTCCATATTTCCTTCTTTGCTATTTTTAAGTTGTTATGAATATTTTACTTACAGGAATAAAAGAGCAAACATCAGTTACAATAAAAGCATGTTTCTTGAATCGTAAGGATTGGTTTCATAATGGTATTTCCGACGTTAGCTGCAACACTTGAAGTGTGTAATTTATAATTTAAAACAAAATGTACTTTAATTATTGAGTAAATTAATGCAAATTTTGTTCAGATTATTCCCAGCTAACATTTAAATCGTATATTTTGTGCACATTTAGAGAATTTAGTTAAATCATGAATGCATTAATGCGGTCGTAAATTACGCTATCCCGCGGAACACCAGAACACTTGTGGACAGCCAAAACTAAGTCTCCTCGGGCTTCTAAGTGTGATCGTATTAGAATTTTGCATACTCTTACGCATGTATACCTCCCGACTATCGTGTCTACGCTGGTTAAATGGGAAATACGGGATACTTCCACCCGTGAGTAAGAACGGGATGTTGCTACATGCCGAGTTTCATGTCGCTGTGGGCGCAAAGTTTCGCGTGTCTTTCCTGGCTTACTATTGGCGCTAAGATATTCCCTTTCATCCTAAAATAATTCTTTATGGATGAATGACGCGGCGTTTTGAAACACTTCCTTCACGGGCCTCTTATTGGCCGTTATGAACACCGAAGACTGCCACAAACATTTAGACGCTTCCTTTCGTAACGAAATGCGTTCAAAGTCAAATACTCGACGGTAGAACTTTATTGTGAATGGTTTCTTGAATGGCGAGATAATAGAAATGATTGCGTTTTGAAATCAGGGTGAAAGTGTATATCGTTCAAATTTTCCATTTTTTTATGGAAGAATAATTAATTTTGTTTTCTAGAATATCACTTCACTTAATAAGTAAGCGATTGATTACTATGTATGACTTGCTGTTTTACAACATTATTTTCTTTTGCGTTAGTGGTACTGTAATAAAATATGACCTTTCTGAAGTCCTACTAAAGTTCTACTTCCCGGATAATCCTCCGTATCACACAAATGAATCTTAACCGAGTCTATAAAATTACATTAAAGTGACAACGCAGTGCAATCGTGCGTGCCCACTATAATAACATTTACCATAAGAACTATTTCTTGCTAGGCATTAACAAAACAGATATTTTCTCAATGTTTTGGTTCTTATTTATTATAAATGAAACATTATAATTTATAAGTTAATAAGTAAATGTTCAATTCGGTAAAAAAAAANTTGGTTCTTATTTATTATAAATGAAACATTATAATTTATAAGTTAATAAGTAAATGTTCAATTCGGTAAAAAAAAAAAAACTCGATACCTCCATGTTAACAGAAAAATAAAACGTTTGTGATACATAAAATATTCAGCAAACAACAAACACAGCATACATGGTGTGATTTTTCAAAGGATTGATTCAAAAAGTGTGAAGAAACCGCGAATAGACAATACCAAAGATTTCGATACTTTTTAACCACCAATGCGATTGATTTATACTTTAACCATTTAAGTGCGTAATTTTTCTCTTCATTCTCGGTGTATTAATGGAATCGCATCTATACGATCTACTAAAATATAGTGCGGGACATTACACTATGTCTGGAGATATGACACTGTGATATGGACGATGTGTGCCATGTCCAACACGACGTTGGATCGTATTGTGATCTCGTCAACCTATTTATGTCAATTGTTTCAGACCTGCTATAATTTATGGTCTCAGGTTGCGCAAACAAGAAATTTTTCATCCGTTATGTACGTAATACGACAGCAGCCATAAACTAAAACAGAAGAAGAAATTTTTGCGAATCAGTTCCTAACAAGGGATATCATTGGCCACTGAAACTTGGTTGTGTGCAGTACCGAACGAATGTAATTTTTCTGCGCCTTGCGCACAGAGTTGTGCATGGTGGGACTTAATGGGTCGATAACTATCGATTTTCTCTGGTCGACCTCTTAGTGCTGGTAATGTGCTCTGGCCGTGCTGAAGGGTGTAGCGTGCAATGTTCAACGTGTATTGTCGTATAATCTAGTTTGCTTATCAGATGGTACTGCCTTCTTGTCGAAGAGCGATTGATGGTATTTTCCCCTGGTATTGTCAATTTCATGTGTAAATGAGACAGTTATAGAAAACTTTCACGGCCCCCATTGCATCCTTCCGACACAGGTGTTCTGTCAGTGAAGATAAAAAACAACGTTTGTAAACAAATTAATAGTCAAATGCACACTTGCAAAAGCCTCGAGTTTCCTTGCTTTGTAGGCACTAAAAGACAACGTTTAGAGAAATTCCGTCCAGTAATCAATGTAAGGTGGTTGTTATTTCAGCCTGGTAATATTTGTAAAGAAAAAATATTTTTTTTGGACCCTGTTTATTTTATTTTGTGGGTAAATAGGAAGGAACGGTGTTAGCTTAAGTTTTAACAGCATTGTTTTGCTGTTCTTACGAGAGTGTATAATTTTGAATTTCATAATGTTTTGATTGAGCAGTGAAAAATGTTGCTCGTAAGAAAACAAAATTCAAATTATTTTAATTTCTTAAGTTTAAACTTTAGTGAAATAACAAAATGCCATACATACTTTGCTGTTAGTTTAAATGCAGCATTACTCACCTACAATTTTACCGAAGTTAACCTTTCACTCGTTAGATTTACAGTATAGGCCAAATGAACAAACATTGTTGCACTACAAAAGAGTAGAAAGCAAGGCTATAAGGCAACGTGCTTTTGAAATATTCTAGTAATCGTTAATAAATACGTTACTTACAAAACACGCAAACATNAGGCTATAAGGCAACGTGCTTTTGAAATATTCTAGTAATCGTTAATAAATACGTTACTTACAAAACACGCAAACATACTGTTTGCAGTTCGAAACCTCTTGAACACTTGTTTCTTTATGTTGAAATACTTATGCGATTACTTAAAATCACATTTGTTCGTCACTCATATGCAATAATTTAATTGCAGAATCATTCAATAATATTAAAACATCGCCCGTTTCTTGAAACTCAAACTTCGGAACGTCATTATACTTTTGGCGCTTCATGGAGGACACGGGTTGGAATATGGCGGAACAAACAGTTTTACGACGTGGTAAACACGTGCCAATAATATTACATAACGCACTTAAATGGATCTACAACCAACTATGATAAATTAAAGTAAACACAAACATAATTAACACGTGATAAAATATTCTGACGAAATCTGCTAGGTACTCCCAAAAACATAATGAAAAAGAGCACGTGTACAATGACCTTCACCGGACTGGAAACAGTTAACTTATCGTAAGTGTCTGCATGCTCCGATATAATTGCTAGACATGTTTTTTAAACCAAATAATAAAAAGAAAAATATTTTCGTATTGCTTTAATAACATTATTTAAACCACAAATGTCGTAAGTATAATTAAAGATTTATATTACAACTTTAAATTCTGAGCAATATTTTCTTCCATAGATATCATCAATGTCGCCAACTTAACAACATACATCCCGCAGTAATTTATCAGATGATAAAAAATAACTTTGCAAATTAGAGAATTTACTGTTTACACGCTATGTAGGTTGATCGCATTGCCTGTCATAATTTACCCCACGTATATGAAATGGACAATAGGTAGGTCCACGTATTATTCGCGAAAAGATTTATGCTTACGCTATACTTCAATATCATACGCCCACGACCACCAATTCCTTTGGTTATTGGCCACGCATCTATGTAAGAAGACATGTTCTCATTTGACTGGGCCAATCAGAATAAAGTACCCCGGTACTGAACGTCCACGATTCGCAGACAGACACTAGAGGCACGTGACATTTGAAATCATCCAACCGCGAAAGTGCATTTGAACAAAAGTGTTTTGGAGTACAACTGGTCTTGAAATCCTTTCGCAAAAAAAAAAAAACCTGTCCCTAGGGGCAGTGATATTTCGCGAAGAGATTTCGAGACAAGATATAGTCCAAAGCACTGTAGAGTTGTCCAGCTCCTTTTGTTGGCTAAAAAATGTTCTGGCCTGTGTTAACGGTTTTCCCACGAATAAAGAAGGTTCAGTGTCGGAGTTACTCAGTCCTGAGTGGCTTGGTCAAAGACGAACACGGCACCAGAAGCCAATGGAGCTATAACAACAGCTGAGGTGTGTATATGGTATTGAATTCTACTGTGTTCTCCGATTTTCACGCGGAAAGTCACTGGCCCTGTATATACACCTGTGTATAGATAGTGCTGTGCTCTGAGCCGTCTCGCTCACGGACGGAGAGTTCTGTTCGCAGCCGACGCAGGCCGCGTGGAGGGAGGTGTTCCTGATCGCGTCAGGGGTGTACATCGCGTGCGCCACCGTGTACGTGCTGTGCGGCTCCGGCGCCCGGCAGCCCTGGGACGACCCTGCCGTTGACGAGCAGCCGTCGAAGAAGGACGCGGAGCAAGGGAGGTCGTCGGTGATCGCATACTACAGGCCCAGCTCGTAGCCGACACGCTGGAAACCCATCTACTTTCCTTTTTATTACAGACAGGCACCGAAGATGTTTGCACGTATGCTCGCGAACTTCGCATCTGTCTATACGCACTGAAACCTTGTCTGTCTTCTTGCAGAGAAGTTATGTAGCCCCCCCTCCCCTTTCAGACTTTATCTAAGGGCTACCTATGCCTACCAAACCCGAAGCCACACAATTCAAACGGTTAATTTACTTCCCAGTGCATCTACCTTAAACACAACCATTTCAAAAGAAAAAGTATCCAGAATAACATTTCTTAAAGAACACTGGCATGCTAATAAATCGTGCCAATTTTACGTTTAATATTTTTTTTCTGAAGTTTTACATTTTACAAAAAACTATATATTTCTTTGAAACTGGTGTATGTAAAATTTAGGTATTGAGAAGTAATTATTTATTACACACATATATATAATACGTTTAGGCTTGGTAGGCAGGGCCCTTAACAAGAAACTCCAGGTGTTGAAAATAAGAATTTTTTGTTTCGTGCAGTAACCAAGCCGAAGCAGCACTTCTTTCGTTATCACAACCAATTAACTCTGTGATAATTGTTCGTCTGCAGTGATAAGAACAATTCCCAAGATGATTAATAGTACTATCTAGGAAATTAGTTACTGTACGGGAATATCGTTTATCACTGATCCTCGCAGAGTACAAAACTGGTCAAGTGTACACTTGGTTTCAGTGGAACACGGTTTTGTAACCATTGCTTCAGCTTATTATTATTTTTATTTGCTGCTAGTTCTTAATTCCCCGTTTATGTCAAATGTTTACCTCCATACATATTTTACATTAAACATTGAATACGAAATAGCGCCACCAAATGTTGGCACAAAACAAATTTTGTTAAGTAAAATATTGAATGTGCTTGCAAATATGTCACACAGTCAAAGATTTTTATTTAACGGTAACAGTCTAATTTTTATTTAAACATATTTGTGAAAGAGGGATGTTGCTGTTATCTCTCCGTGCAGCCCGTTACAAGATTTATTGTTAACAACTTTTGAGATTTATTTACACGTGTAATTCAAATTTAAACAAATTTATTTATTGTGCACATTTGATGCGTGATAACATAAATTGCATTGAATTTTTTTGCTATATTAGTTTAATATGTACTTCCAACGGTATGATATAAATTCTTTATCTNACATAAATTGCATTGAATTTTTTTGCTATATTAGTTTAATATGTACTTCCAACGGTATGATATAAATTCTTTATCTCCTAGACTTTATTTTGTTTATACGTATCGTTTGATGTTTTAAATTGTGGTAATGCCAGATATAACAGTTATTTTATGTTCACGTTCCTGATTGGCTGAACTCGTCAGACCTCCAAGAAAATTTTGAACACGTCCTTTATACAAAATCAAATTGGTAACTATAGCCATACAATTTTTTCTGATAAATATGGTGGTTTTTTATGAAGTATTGGTTACGCCAGAACTTTCCAACTTTATTTTACCAGGCTTTTTAGAAGAAGTTTGACGGAAAATATTCACAGTTTGACAGGGGCTCAAGGGACGTTACCAAAGTCCAGTGACGAAATTACTGTAAATGTATTTGATGTTGAACCTTTCACCAAATGAATATATGAAAATTCAAGCTTCTTAATTCAATGCATTAATGAGTTTTTTTTCCAGAAAACTTTTCATATTGTAATATGCCACAGGTATAAACCTGTTCCCAGTTAATTTTCCTATATAATTGTTTTACCACATNAACTTTTCATATTGTAATATGCCACAGGTATAAACCTGTTCCCAGTTAATTTTCCTATATAATTGTTTTACCACATGAGTGAGAGAATTATATTTGACTGTTGGTTTTTAATTAGTTCCTATTGATGTATGCTAAATATCACGCTTTGTATTCATGTACTACAAATGCCTGACTCAAATTATTTCCTATGTAAGTGAATGCGACTGTGATGGACTAAATTTTAATTTATTTAGAAGTTGTGGTGACACACATATTGTAGAATTTTTTCTGGTATCTTAACTATAACACCGTTACAGTGTTATTATCATTCAAGTGATTTTGTAGGATATTTATGTTTTGGCACTAGTGAGTTAAACATTAGGATGATAATTACTGTTTTAAGCTTTTTAATTTTATTTGAATAAGTGAATAAAGTGAATGTGCACAGTGCTAAGCGGTGTGTGACTGCAGTGAACAAGTTATTTATAAGTAGGATGTTTGTAAATGTGTGAATATTGATTAAATGTCTTGATTCGAAACTAAGAAGGGAAATTTCATTTTATTCTGAAGAAAGAACCAAAAAAATCGTAACCTGTCGCTTAAATGATTTGTCACATTTTTGATAATAAGGGGCATCCACGTTTAGCGAAGATATCCATTACAGTTTTAATTCGAAACACTCAGGTCCACTTTCACGTCTGCGTGGTTTTAAAAGCTACGCGTCTTACGTCACTGTACGTGAATCACACACACACTTTCCTTATCGAAGTTACCTAATTCTGAATGACCCATTCGGGTAACCAACGTCTTCTTTTAAAAACAAGCTGTTAAAAAACAAACAAAAACTGCAGGAGCGCGTGTAGCTTATTGAATTTTAGCCTGCGTGAAAGACTTTTTGCGAAAAAAACTACGTGTCCCTATACAGGAATGCCATAAATATCGAATAACACGCTGGCCGATAAGGTTTTATTTAACAATTAAAACAGAAATGAAAGACAATGTTCTCTAAGAATATTGTTACAAAATGCCCGAGGGGCGTATCTGAGTTCGTTAGCGATGGAGGTCTTTGTCTCTGTTTCTTTATAGTCAATTGATCCATATTCATCAATTAACACACTTTCAGTCTGTATGTGGCCATCATTTGTAATGTCTTTCACTCGCACATCCAGTTCAATAGTCCAGCACGCCAGTCGCACTATTCGCTGTGCCGATGCCCGCAGTAGCATATTTTCCTCCCGCTGGTCACTTCTCTCGTCGCTCGTTTCTCTTCTCGCCGGTCGTCTATCGCTAAAAATTCAGTCACTCATCCACACATCAACTCCCGGCTCAAAGGCCCCTTGCGTTTTGATACTACCTGGCCTTGACATGGAAATTTCGACGCACCCCGAGTCATGTTGAGAAAAACTAGGATAGTAAATAGAAAATTCTTCAGATAAACGCACAAACTCAATATATCCAAGGTCAGCAGCGCGCGCCGCAAAAGGATTGTCGTGTCGGCTAGCGTCTGGCCTTCACTTCGTTATGTAGTACATGTGTCACAAACTTGAGCATCCATAGTTACTCTCGTTATAACACAAGGATGGCACATAAATTGAAGATGGGATCTAGATTCCTGTGTAGCCTAGGGTTTACTAGTAAAAGCAGAAATTATGGGCGTGCTCCTAATTTATCTAATACAAAAACTGCATAAAAGAGAAAGTATTAAGTACACTTGTATTGTAGCTGAAATTTTTATCAAACACAACATAATAGCAGTAAAATTATATATTATACATGGGCGATAATTGAGGAAGTAAATAATAACATACTTATTTTCTTTAAACAATGGTTGTATTAAAACCTTTCCATTTTTGTTTTCTAAAACAACAGATATTGAAATAAATAAAGCATTTCTTCTCTATTTCAAAGACATGAGTATTCCATTTTTTCTTTGTTTAGAATATTGGAAAATTAAATTGTGAACAAACTCTAATATCCTCTTTTTGTTATGATGTTATTATAATTATATTACGAGGCCATGACTATGTCGTCTGATACCTGCGATCGCTTCATTTGAAATACAACAATACTGCACATTTTCCTTTACCTCATTTTGTACTTTTAGTTAAGTGAAAGAAAAAAAATAATTTCGTACCTGATAAGTAAAAATTAAATTAATCAATTATTGAACAACAGATGTCGCGTCAGAAGACTGAAAGTTCGGAGCAGCCCCGAGAACATGCAGCAGCAAAAATAATTTAGATATTACTTTTTGGTTGAACTTTAATTTCAGACTTTACCTTTACTGCGGTGCCGGCCGAAAGAAGTAGAATAATGGTCAAAATGACCATGCTATGATTTGGGGTGCGCCTCGCATCACAAGAAGGTTGCAAAGGTCGGCCACAATGTTAAGCCATATCAAGCAAAGCGGGGAACCGCTTTAAAAAAAAATTTTATTCTTCAAAAAGGATCGTAAACACAAAATAATACGAACACGTCGTAAAAGGAAATATCCGCAAACGAACTTACCCAAAATGGCGGATAAAGGCACTACTTGATTTCACGGATGTTGAAAGATTTCTCAAGTTATTAATGTAAGCTTACTACATGTTGTATGGCGCGAAAGCGAAGAAGGAAGTAATCTGAGCGGAAACCTATATATACCAAGGCATTATCCGGAGTTTCCGGTCTCGTGCGACTAATCGATACATACATCGAAAGCCAAGAAAGACATATAATAATTCACAAATTATTTTNATCGAAAGCCAAGAAAGACATATAATAATTCACAAATTATTTTTTATTTGTAAAAGTGTAAATAATGAATTAACACATTATTATTAACGTAAATAATTAATAAACAATACGAAAATAATTTTTAAAACAAAAGCGTAAATTAAAATATACATAAATTTTTAAAATTTACACAATTTTCAAATGATAAAGTTTGTTTACAACTTCAAAGTGAAAAAAACGAAAAAATTAATCATAACAAGAACTCGTCCCAATAGAAAAATATATAATTTGGCGAAATACTATATAATTAAGAGAGAATTTACAGGAATTACATAGACAAGAAACAAGTGCTAACACAGCTGGCGCAATTTGCACTCGCTCGCGCGGGACGAAGCAGCGAGAGCTTAACAAAATACTTCACAGGTCTTCACATACTTGAGCAAAGTTCTTGTCATACTTGAGCAAAGTTCTTGTCATACTTGAGCAAAGGTCTTGACATACTTGAGCAAAGGTCTTGACATACTTGAGCAAAGGTGTTCACTTACTTGAGCATAGGTCTCCACATACTTCACATACTTGAGCAAAGGTCTTCACATACTTCAGCAAAGATCTTCAAATAGTTAAGCAAAGGTCNCACATACTTCACATACTTGAGCAAAGGTCTTCACATACTTCAGCAAAGATCTTCAAATAGTTAAGCAAAGGTCTTCACATACTTGAGCAAAGGTCTTCATATACTTGAGCAAAGGTCTTCATATACTTGAGCAAAGGTCTTCACTTACTTGAGCATAGGTCTCCACATACTTGAGCATAGGTCTCCACATACTGGAGCATAGGTATCCGCATACTTTTCGTATCCAGAGGTGTATGAGGAGCATAGGTATCCGCATACTTTAGCATAGGTCTCCACATACTTTAGCATAGGTCTCCACATACTTTAACATAGGTCTTGACATACTTTCTTCACATACATGAGCAAATGTCTTCACATACTTCAGCAAAGGTCTTCAATTACTTGAGCAAATTATCTGCTGTAACAGTCAGGACTCATTCTCCTGTTCAACTTGACAACACGAAATGAAGCCACCAGAATGCCACATGTTTACTAACGTTTCAGAGTTCTACATGGCTTGCCGGATGATCGGAGTTTTAATGTCACACTTTAAGATATATAACTATGTGACGCCTAGTCCGTCATATAACTGTAACACAAAATGATGGAGTATTCTAATTTTAGTCTAGAGCATCGCAGTGCGGTCTACTAGGTTAACTGAAGTAATGTTATAATAATACTATTTGCTTACATATGTGGAAACCGATCTCAAAGTGCTTGAAAAATTTATGTTACTCACTTGATTGAACAGTACTATTACATTTCATACAAGCCAACACCAAATAAGTTACAAATAGGACAAACGTGTTGTATTCAGAATGCACGTGTTAAACTGTGAGTAGATCGTCAGGTACCGTAAACTCTCCTTTGGAAAATACGAAAAAAATTATTCTATTTTGAGCTCTAGGATTACCCACCAAACTACAGAAATTACAGTCACAGCCATGAGAGGCACACACTATCGACGAACTCTGCTAAATAAGTTTGAACCCATACTGAAAATTCATATTCCATGTAGAAGGTTACAAATATAGAAACAATTGAGGGTGCGTCTAATGTGTAGATCTACGAAAAGAACGAATACTTCAGACGAGAGCTCTTGAGTGCTTGCGAGATGTCACGAACATTAGAAACACCATTTCAGAGTACTCCAAAATGGCTAAAAAAAACTGCCTTTTCAAACCGGTGGTATCTAGAAATATAAGCTTCGGATACAGACGAAACTACTCAAGGGGCCCCGCATTAAACCTTCCTGCAGACTTTCAACCAATAAAATAATAGAATCTCCGCTGGAAGTCCAATAGGTACACGTAGTGCGAGGAGAACACTGCGCGCCAGTTGAGAGCCTCGCGCTTAGCGGTGATGGCGCGCTTAATGCGTGAGGCAGTGTCGCCCTTATTGCTCCCGTGCTTCTCGGCCTCGAACGCGGAATAACACGCTAGGTAGGCGGGAGCCGTAATGAAGACAGCCAGGAGATATTTCCAGAGGGTAAAACTGGAGACACTAGCATCCCCCCCTCCTTCTATAGGCGTCTTCCGCGCGAGTGTCGGCGTCGTGCTTATTACGCTTGGCGTCTTCGCTGACCTACCGCCACTTCCACCCCTTTTTTCNGAATAATCAACGAATGGCTCCTGAAGGAGAGAAAAAATAACAGCCCCGTTGTGTCTTGGGGATTGAGACCTTTGGAGGTGAACGATACGCTAGTTGTACCACAGAGGCCGCACCAAGGGAACTCCAGTCAGCGAGTGGTGTAACAAGAGTGGACGAAAACACTAATGTTATTTCATCAGAAACAAGGTATTTCAGGGGCCCTGTTTCAAAAATATACCGTAGAAAAGAAATGTTTCCACAGTTACAAAAATGTATATAAAACTTTAGAATTAGGACAACAAATTGCGCTTTAATGAGCTGTCGCCCGAAAACTTGAAGTGAAATATGGCAAAATGGTTCATTAAATCTGGCATATTTTCGAGAGGAAAAGGTGTTTTCTTTCTCTTAAGCCCAAGAGAAAGCAAACGTACGACGAACATTGTCAACGATTGGCCAGCTAAACTGGCCAGTTATATTTGTGTTGGAAGTATCTATGTGAGAAAAATTATCAGGAGACGGAAATTGGACTTGTTACTTTTTAGCCTATGAAGGCAAACAGTCTGAATTGACGACTGAGTGTAAGGGTTTACGTGAGATTAATACGTAAAGATTTTACGTGTCAAAGTTTTTCATCTTAATTGCTCTTAATTTTAATTCCAACGCCATACGTTCCTCGAATATGCAACTACAACGGCATTTAAAATAGAATTTAATGCGAATTAAAAAATGTATATATAAAAGAAAGCCTGATACATCAATACATTAATATTTTCCGTGATATAGTAATTCTTCTACGGAATTTTCCGTGCGTTATTTGTGAGTGTGTTCACAGCAACTATACTTGGCTTGTTTTAATTTAATTTATTTATCTGTATATCTTTTATATTATTTTCTTATATTGTGTGCAGTACACAGCAAAACTCTACATTGGTGTGTGCACGAATGTATAGTTCATTCACATACACACTGCACGAATAATTTAAAGATATACATTTTAATTACGAAAGGGCAGTGAATACAAAAAATATCTGGCTTTACTGTGATGTGTAAGGCGTTGCGCTCATTTGATGAGTAGATGAATATTTTGAGCTCGCTACCAAACGCCACTCTATGTATTGAGTGCCACATATTATCGGCCCGTTCCGACCCCACTGTACTCTTAATACGGAGCGATTCTTAACTTACAGACATTACGGTTCCAACTATAAGTCCTAAACGATATTTTAACACGCCTCTCATGTCTTTACCTCGTATTGCGCTTGTTTATTCCGCAGTTATGTCTTCCTAAATGGGCGGTGGGGAACATGCGAGGGCGATTCGGGGAGTGTGGAGCGACTTGAGAACATGTTATAGCGCCGTCGTATGGGGTGTCAGGACGTCAGCGAGAACACGTTTTCTACACCCTTCCAGGATTCAACTCAGATTTACGATGCCGTAAACGCGGTCGTTTACAAACGCTCCCGTGTGTAGGCTTTATGTACCCGGCAGCGCGCATCGCGAAGAAATTATTCCGCGCGCCTAACGAGTGTTGTGGGCGCTGTAGCTCTGGACTACCGCGACGCAGCACGAGCACAAATCATAGTTTCTGGGTTATCCGCGTGATATGAAAACGTTTACTTCTCAAGCCAGAAATCTCAAATTAATGCGGCTTTAATACATTTAGTGGGTTCTGAACCGGAACGTTTGTACAAAAGGTTTTTTTTTTAAATACCGTCCAATAGACCGCACAAATGAAAGTATAAGCCTACCAGAAAATATTGCCAAGGTGACAAAAAAATTAAATATTCTGTGTAATAAACAGAAATGACAAAAATGGTACACATATATTTGTAGATAGAACATACATACAGGATTCTGATTAATTAATTAAATGGGGATCATAATACTATTTATATCTAACACATATATTAAAATAATATGAAACCAAAGAAATTTCCAAATTGTTAAAATTAATGATAACGAAAATATACAAGTTGTTTTCTTACATTTTTGAAGCCAAATTTGAAATAGGTTTGCTTAATTTTTTGGAAACTAACAATTTATATAATACTTTAGGTAATTTATGCAAGACTGAATTAGAAGCGACCGTATGATTTACTTGTTTTATATACACATTTTCTTTGTGTGTATGGATATGCGCAATTTTGTTAAATGAATTATGCAGTTCTTTTTAAATATATTTCTTGGTTACAAAGTTTGATACATTACAGAGGGCCAAAATATAGTTTCTTTATAGTTGCTGCCATTTCTCTCGTGAGTCTTTATTCGGTGTTGTCTGGATCACTCTTTCTTTATAAAGCTAGGAATTAAGTTAACTCATTATTTAATAAAACAATAACATTAAAAAATTAAAGAAGGAAATAAGCGCAATGAAAAAAGGTTTGACATTTAGTAGCAATCTCTCGAGAAAGGAATCAATGCGTTATTGATACATTACTAATAGTTATATGCAGAATTTTAGGATTTTTATAAAAACCACAGTAATAATTCTATAGGAAACGCATGCAATGAACTTTTAATGTNTATGCAGAATTTTAGGATTTTTATAAAAACCACAGTAATAATTCTATAGGAAACGCATGCAATGAACTTTTAATGTGTCAATTTTCTCTTTAACGGTATCAGTACATTTATTTTTTTTACATTTATTTTTAATTTATTATGATAAAAACAATTTGGTCATTAATACAGTAGTTCACCCAAATTTTCTTCTATTTCAAACACATTTCCCTCTGTGGGATAATATCGGCGTAATTATAAAAAGCTATGAAACAGGTTTATTTATGATTTCACCACGATAATCGACATGGATTAGGAATACATTTATAACAAGTGTTCTATTGTTCCTATATCGTATCCAATTAAACCGTATCACCTTGGCTAGCAGTGATAAGGAATTTGGGGTAATTTGTCTTTATGTTTTGTTTCAAACGACATCCATAGCAACACAAATAGGATGGTGAGTAGGTCTTAACTTTGGCGAGTATCGCACACCAAACATTTCAACTACACTGAAGAGCCAAAAAAACTGGTATAGGCGTGCGTATGCAAATAACAAAGGAATGGAACCAATCATATAAACGCAATGCGGTCGGCAGCTAGATCGGTTACTGCTGCTACAATGCCAGGTTATCAAGATTTAAGTGTGTTTGAACGTGGTGTTGTAGTCGGCGCACGAGAGATGGGACATAGCATCTCCGTNCAGGTTATCAAGATTTAAGTGTGTTTGAACGTGGTGTTGTAGTCGGCGCACGAGAGATGGGACATAGCATCTCCGTGGTAGCGATAAAATTTGGATGTTCGCGTACGACCATTTCACGAGTGTACCGTGAATATCGGGAATCCGGTAAAACATCACATCTTCGACATCGCATGCGGCCGGAAAAAGATCGCGAAAGAACGGGGCAAACAACGACTGACGAGAATCATGAAACGTGAAAGACGTGCAATCCTTTCTCAAATTGGCGCTTGATTGGAATTGTGGACTGGACTGCCCTGCATGATTCATGCTGTGAACTGCCTCCTGCATACCTTCAGATATTAGTTGAGTACATACCACGTCGTCTTGCGTAACTTCTGNGAAATAATTCAGGTGTACCAGTTTTTTTGGCACTTCAGTGTAGTATCTAGTTGCTCGGACACTGAAAGAAGCCGCTTTCATTGCGCCCTCCTCAGCGCGCGGGATTGTAGACTCGTGGAGTATCTCGGTAGGATGGACCTTGAGTGACTCGGTAGGATGGACCTGGAGTACTTGGTAGGATGGAATGACAGTATCGGGTATGCCGTGGAATGAAAAGTGGTGGGAAAGGCTAAAATCCTACAAGAAAAACGCCCTCCGTTCCATCCTGCTCGCTCCACAGCTATTTAGTACATACGATCATATATTAACTGCTCACGATTCCTTTATACGACAGCGGGACGCCGTAAATGCTGCACTTGCTGTGTGTTCACTATTTTCTCGAGCCCTCGAGGAGTTTGCAAGTGATCTCGTGGACCAGTCACGAAAGTAGAAAAAAAAACGAACGAATATTTAAATTTTATATAATGCTTTAATGAGTAAGAGAATTTTTAATTGTCAAATTATATAACTATTTTTATGTTTTTGATTTATTGGAAGCGTTTTATTTTAAGTACTCTTGCAATGTGATTCCTAAATTGGATTTACTAAATATTTTCTTAGTCATGATTATTTTAGAACAAATGTGTCATAGCATTACATATTCTTTGCTCTCTCCCCCCTCCCCTTTTTTTTTCATTCTTCAAAGGTTTAGATATCAAATTTGTCCCGTAGTTATTTGTTTTGGACCTCAAAAAAATTATGAAATCAACACGATTGGCTTACAACGCAGTGATATTGAGTTCGATTATCGGTTGACCCACGTCCGGATTTGCACGCGTGTGAAACATGGCGGACGTTCCTGGAGGTTTATAGGGTATCATGTTTCGCCCCACTGATAAATTACGTCACCTATTTTCCCGACACATGCGTTCACCTTATCNGGTTTATAGGGTATCATGTTTCGCCCCACTGATAAATTACGTCACCTATTTTCCCGACACATGCGTTCACCTTATTCTTTTTATTTTTCTATTTTGGTGATTTACTGCACTTGTCGTCAGTACCTTCTTATTTTACGCATGCCAGGCATGCATTCAAGGAGAGAACTTGTGACTGCGAATCTGATGAATCTGTTGTGCCCGTCGTCATCACGTGTAACGTGTTTCTCCTGCGATGCTTCCTCGATTACTGTGATAACACGCGATGTGCAGTGCGTCAATGACTTAATGGCGTATAAGGGATGATGGACCGCTGAATTTGACACCGCCGATATCCTCGCGTGCAGCTGCGCTTGTTGGTGCAAATCGTTACCCTTGATCCGGCCGTTGTTTATGTCCCCTGCGGCCTCCGAAACACGCTGAACACACCAGTGTAGGTGGTTGCAGCTATGCCAAGGCGCTACGAAGTCCTATTAAGGTTGTCGGATACCAAAAGTTAAAATTTTTATATTTGTACCAAACATTATTTGTATGCATAGTATGTGATGCCAATTT
Source organism: Clitarchus hookeri (assembly GCA_002778355.1). NCBI lineage: Eukaryota > Metazoa > Arthropoda > Insecta > Phasmatodea > Phasmatidae > Clitarchus > Clitarchus hookeri. The sequence goes on from NQII01007653.1 coordinate 59,740, forward strand.
ATTCTAAAAAAACAGTTTTACACTTTACATTTTTTGAATAATTTGATATCAAATAAAATGTTTTTTCTGTTTTCCTGCAGCCATAACAACAAATACTAACTAGGTTGTATAAATAAAAAATTAAGTACTACGTAATCACCTAATAAGAAGCCATACATATGCAAAAAAAAATATTTTTCAAATTATGTTAAACCTTTGCCAAAAAAAAAATTACTTTTTAATAAACTGCTGTTTGGTGATTGCATGTAGGCATATAATGCTGTCGTCTATTGCATTAGTTAATGTTGTANCTTTTTAATAAACTGCTGTTTGGTGATTGCATGTAGGCATATAATGCTGTCGTCTATTGCATTAGTTAATGTTGTAGATTTTTTCATTCGTACAATTTTGTTTGTATAGGTTGTTATGCCTGCAAAAAATAGAGAAATTTGGTATTTGACAACAAATTATTTAAAAAAATATAAATCTTGATTTTTTATTCTAGAAAAAATCTTATCACATGCAATGCGTACAAGTTGAACAACGTCTGGAGCAAACATAAAGTTATTAACTTTTTGGTATCCAACTCCCTTAAAGCGAGTCCCTAGTGAACAATATTTACCGCCTCAAGTAATGACACCCAGCGATAAATAAACATTGCGACGGCAGCAGAAAATAGCATTAAGAAGCTTCACGTGTGTTCTGTTTCCAAAAAAAAAAAAAAAAAAAAAAAAAAAAAAAAAAAAAATAAGCGGTGACTACAGAGTTTCAATAAAGCAATCTGTTTAGAAAAAAACACCATTGTCGCTTTTTATTGGCTATTTACGGTACAATAAGCATAAAAACCAGGAAATCATAATTTATTGTGGTCTCAGAAGCAATAACATGTAAACACTGTGTTTATTAGTCACGTGGCAATTTTTATGTTTACAATTGGGGAAAGGATACAAATAATGAGAAAGGAACATTTAAACAAGTCCTTAAAAAGTGCACATTATACCTTGAACAGACTATCAAACTTTTTTTTACAGAAGATTTTACATAATAAAAAGAGGTCTGCTCACAACGATTTTTGCTGACTTTGACACTTTTTAACAACAGCATTTATGTTTCAATAAACAAATATTTCATGCGCAACAAAATGTCGACATTCATTTCTGTCCTGAAGAAGGATATAGCCTACATTGAAATAGTCCATAGTTGATTAAAAATTTGAATATTAACAACTGCTTACAATGAGACCCACACGACACCTAGGCCTCTGCCTGGCTGACACATTAAGTGCGTTGCAGAAGTTTGTTATAGTAAAGTTTAGACAAAAAATAAACTGCGCGCAGCTTTAAGGGAGGGAACGTAGTGGGGGCAGCGTAGGGGAGGGCTCTCCCGAACGCTCGCCGCTGGAGGGAGGGAAACCAAGTGGCAATGCTCCGCGCTATACAGATGAATCTGAAAACATCGCTCTATACTACCGCGTTGTTGTTTTCGAAAGGTCATATGCTCACGTGGAACAGCTCTCGCCCAACCGCTTTCGGCCGCTGACTTTACTGAACTTAACAACTCCACTTCTTCGTGCAGAGGAAATGGAATCTCCCGACCCGCACGACGCATTTCGTTCCTCTGCACATTATTTTCTCATTTGGATTTCACTATAGTAAACACGTCCTTAAAAATGGTTGGATAATTTGTTCTGATGTCTTAAACTCTATATGCTTTCAAGAAACGTTTCGTACCCAAAGACATGTTTCATGATCTCATTTATACCCCGAAATTAATTTTTAATACCGAGAAGATGTCTACATCGCCTGTTTTTAGAATCAGTTTTAGCTTATCTCTTAAATTTTCCATGTAGAATCTTCAGAGTGTTCATTAATCCCCTGTCGCACTGTAAAATTTTTCCGTCAAACTGCTTCCAGTAAGTTTGGTCCAATAAAGTTGGACAGTTAAGACGTCATCGAAACGTTATAAACGACGCCATATTTGTCTGAGAAAGTCGGACAGCTTCAGTTGCAATCAAAAATTTGAAGATTGAAACGGTTCTAAAATTTTTTTGATGTTTGACGGTTTCAGCCAATCAGAATCGTGCACGACAATAATGGATGTCAATAAACTTTCAAATAACTGACAATTGCTGGAAACTAAGTAGGTTGTGAAGATAATTAATTTATGTGGAATCTGTCTGGGCATGAATTCTATTAATAGAGAATATTGCACATAATATTACGAACTGAGAGGCTTTAAATTTAATTGTGCAGGAAACATATCTAACAAATAAAATTTTGAATTTAGTAAAGAAGCGAAATAAATTACAACGTTCCTAAAATTTCTTCCTGTAATTGACTGCAGTGAAAAACAAAGACAATATCTCACTATGATAATAATTTTTTAAATAATAAATTAAATAAGATTCACCCAGTAAAAATAATTGACGGTGTGACACAATTTCAAACACATTGAAGATTATTTGATAAAACTTGTTGGAAGGAAAAAATTTTATGGCCGTATTTTATCTTCAAATTTTACTGTCAAATATGGTTGAAGGAGAAAATTCGACAGTGTGACACGGGGCCTTAAGACATTCACCACACTTTTTATCTAAGTTAGCGTGCCGTAATAATACAGGGTGACCGCTTAATGTCACTCTCAGGCGAGCCACCTACGGAAAGGTTGCAAGCCCGCAGAGCGCCTTGCGCGTAGAGGCGATTAGGCAAGCGCTTACGGGTTTTGAGGTCTGGAGCGTTAAAAATATATCCAAGTTGGAGCCCTTAACTCAGCCGAAAGTTGGCCACGCTACGGCGGCTGCTGCGAACAGACTCAGGTCGTTAGGTCCTGTTTTCTTCTTCTTCTTCTTCAGCTCCAGAGGGTGGCATTATTTTTTTCTTTTCTCATTTCGCCGGTGAAAAACACAAGATGTAGCGTGTGGGCAATGTTTAAAAACGCGATGTTAATAAAAGTATATTTGTCAGAAAAATTGGGGGGGGGGGGCGTTTCTGTTAAATATGTCGCTGATGATTTAAATTGGAAAATAAAATAACACCGTTATATATGATGGTTAATTCAATCAACGCTTTTAATTCGTGGCATGATTATAACCAAGAATAGGTTTAAAAAAAAAATACACGGGACTCAAACATGTTAGCCCTACTAGAAATACTTTGGTCGTTACATTCATAGACATAAACTAAAAGGAAACTTTAGAAATGATCGCATAGACTGTTTTCAGCGGTGAGCAAGTTATTTCCGCATCGGCGAAATGTGGGAGAAAAGTGTAACAAACAGTGCATCGCTAACAGAAAAACGAAGTAGCTGTTTTGTTACGGCGGCATTAGCGCCATGGAATCTGTGCGTCTGTGTGACATGGAAGAATGAAAACCCCACGTATCCACTGTGATAAGCAAGTTACTTGTCATTAATTTTTTGATGAGGTAAATGCATGGTCCAGATCACCTAGCCTACTTTGCGAATTGTCGAATTAAATGCATCAATTGTGATTCTAAGGTTTTTAAATCAGTTGACGGGCTTATTTCACGTTATTTTGCATCGCGGAATGCTCGCGTTGTTACACGTATTATAAGGCATACTTCTTTCGCAGGTTCCGTTCGGTCTGCACAGGATCCTATCAAAACACTGATTTCATCACATGGTCTGGACGAAAAATGACACGTGAGCTTGAAGTGTTATTAATATATTACACGTGAATCTAATGTTTTAATTTATTACGCATTCCTGTTTTATGCGTGTCTGAAATTTATCCATTAAAACCAACGAGCATTTAGTGATGTTTTCTTTGATGTGTTACAGTCAGATTTGTTGTATTCTGTGGAGCTCATATTTAAAAAATAAAAATTTCATTGTCGTAGATAAAATGCGCACAGAAAAATACTTTAAGACGACGATATATTAATTTCTATGTTATAAGAAAATTTTTTTATAAAGAATACGAATCAAATTAAAAAAAAACAAAGGATTGTGCGTTTTCTGAGTCGTAGTTTCATTATCAGTTGTTAAATTTCTGAAGAAGAAATTTTTTGCTGTATCAAAAAAATTTGCTTAGTTCACAAAATATTCACAAAATAAAATTGTTCTAACCGCATTTTGCGAGTCATTTCATGATAAATTTCCTTGCTCTGGAAATCGTGCTTTATANGTTATTTCCGCATCGGCGAAATGTGGGAGAAAAGTGTAACAAACAGTGCATCGCTAACAGAAAAACGAAGTAGCTATTTTGTTACGGCGGCATTAGCGCCATGGAATCGGTACGTCTGTGTGACATGGAAGAATGAAAACCCCACGTATCCACTGTGATAAGCAAATTACTTGTAATTTATTTTTCGATGAGGTAAATGCATGGTCCAGATCACCTAGCCTACTTTGCGAATTGTCGAATTAAATGCATCAATTGTGATTCTNGATGAGGTAAATGCATGGTCCAGATCACCTAGCCTACTTTGCGAATTGTCGAATTAAATGCATCAATTGTGATTCTAAGGTTNGGTAAATGCATGGTCCAGATCACCTAGCCTACTTTGCGAATTGTCGAATTAAATGCATCAATTGTGATTCTAAGGTTTTTAAATCAGTTGACGGGCTTATTTCACGTTATTTTGCATCGCGGAATGCTCGCGTTGTTACACGTATTATAAGACATACTTCTTTCGCAGGTTCCGTTCGGTCTTCACAGGATCCTATCAAAACACTGATTTCATCACATGGTCTGGACGAAAAATGACATGTGAACTTGAAGTGTTATTAATATATGCATGATTTTAATGTTCTAATTTATTATGCATTTCATGTTTTATGCGTGTCTGAAATTTGTCCATTTAAACCAACCAGCATTTAGTGACGTTTTCTTTGATGTATTACAGTCAGATTTGTTGTATTCTGTGAAGCTCATATTTAAAAAAAAAAAAAATTTCATTGTCGTAGACAAAATTCGCACAGAAAAATCCTTTAAGACGACGCTATATTAATTTATATTTTATAAGAAAAATGTTTAATATAGAATACGAATCAAATTTTGTAAAAATACCAAAGAATGGTGCGTTTTCTGAGTCGTAGTTTCATTATCAGTTGTTAAATTTCTAAAGAAGAAGATTTTTTTTGCGGTATCAACAAAATTTTCTTAGTTCACAAAATATTTACAAAATAAAATTATTCTAACCCCATTTTGCGTCTCATTGCATGATAAATTTCCTTGCTCTCAAAATAGTGCATTATATTTTTAGCCGCGACACTTTTACTGGGGTGTTACGTACCATATATCTTGTACCACGGCGAGTATTAAAATGGGGGGGTGGGGGGCATAGAATTTATTGTTCCGCAAACTCAGCAAGAATTCTTATTATGAAACGCCTTTGGTAAGAGTCTTTCCGCTAATATAAACGATATTACAATATTCTGCACAAGATCCAAGGCTTACAGAGAAAAGCTTGGTCTGCGGAAAAAAGGAACAAATTTGGAAGCCAGGTAACAGCTATATCCCCATGGCATAGTTCACGTAAATATGCAGACAGCTTTCTCATACCTGGCAAATATCCTGACAACGCAAATGTGGCTACATTCGTACAGCTGAGTTGTTGAAAAAATTTGGAAAACTTATGTTTTATATACAGCGCTATCTTAGAAGTTGTTAAACAAAAAACGATTCTTATACTTCCTCATAATCACACTTATAGTGTCCTTATATAATAAAAATACTTTCTGGTTAAAAAAAAACATAATTTGCAGATATTTATAATTTATTCACTTAAAAAGATACTAGCAAAGATTATTTGCATGTATAGCGAGAGAACTTCAGTTTTGGTAAAAAAAAAATAAAAATGTGGTACACAACTTTTAACATTGTGTTAATCATACTCATTTCGACAGTCACTGAAAGCTTGCAGTATAAATGTTAACAAGCCTTTAAAAACTACAACATATTTAGAAAACAATTTTTCTTAGTATATTATTGTCTCTTAAAGAGCGCGTAGACATGTGAACTAAGATTATGTGATAACATAATTAATGCTGGGTTAGTAAATTTTTGTTGTTTCAGAAGTTCAATAGCAAAGGTGTGGTGGAAATGAATTTGAATTTTGATTGGATTTCCATTTACTATAATTACTCGAAAAAATTCAATGTAGGCAATAAAGATCCAATCAAATTTCAAATTCAAATAGTAAATTTATATTACATTAGGTCTTCGCAAATATTAAAAATATTAAGTAATTATGAAATTCAGAAATTTGAGTGTAGTGCTTCGCAGAACTTATTTTCTGCCATTCAGTTTATCAGCTTCTGTATTGGTAAATTTTCAACTGCATTTCAGTATGTTCTTTGAGGATATGTATATTGCTGTGTTTTTCTGTGGAAACGGCCACAACTTTATCTGACGGGCATCTGTTTTCGATCGATCGATCGATTCGCCAGCCGGTACCGACGTATCGTCCGTTACCCTATTGTGCAGCCCTCCCCACGCGAGGGATTCAGGTGTCCCGATATTTCTCCCACTCCGCTGCTTTCAAGCCGAGAGGAAATAACTCTTCGGGATTAAGGCCCTTGCACAACAGAAAACTTTATCATTTGTGGAAGTAAAGAGGATCATTGGCCAAAGGGGAAAAAGAGAGAATGGGTACGTTGGAGTTACCAATATTTTCTTCACATTTATCTATAAGACTATGATTTACATGCTAGCGTAGTCTCATGCAGTATCACGTTCTAAAAATATCAACTTACCATTTTTTTCGTGAATATATAAACTGTTATTTAACTAACTCATTCCTGATCGTCACCATCGCTCTTACTTAAGGACGAGACCGTCATGTTACATAGTTTAAAATGAAATGTTCAAAAGTACTAGGTTTGTGAATAATCATTTATACAAAAACTTTTATACGCCTTCTTTAGTAATTTTACTATTTCTTTCTCCTCATAAATATTTTTGGCCATTTTCACATACCTTAAAAAGAAAGAGAAAAGTAGTACAATTTTAATTTACTTTATTTCTTTATGTCCAATTTGTTTACTGTTAGCATACGCAAATGTGTGTGGTGTTAAGTACATTGAATGTGCTCATTATAAGGCGCAGGTAGGACGGAGTTCGAGTGAGAAAAATTCAGTTGGAATCAGTCAGGTTAATTTCAAACACACACACCAAGTAAAATATTAGGTATAATAAGACAATTTTCATTTTCCTTAAAATTAACTTTCCTTTAAATGGACTCAGGAGTATGTTGCGATGTCTAAAAAAATTTTCAGGAAGAAATTTACTTAAAAATCTTAGCAGAACGCAGAGAAAACATTGAAATAAAATTTCGATATCATGCAACCAGTATAAACGTATTCACGTAGCTCACGAAAATGACAGAAACAACTATCATAATTTTGTTTTCCCAACAATTTTTGTGGTTGTGCGTACTATAAAATAAAAAATCATTTTTAAATTATACGTTTATTCAAACATCAAATACATCTATGCGTTATGATCAAATGTATTCGAAAATGGGACAACTTATTATTACTGGCCTTCTACAAAAAAATCAAATAATTATAACCTTAAACACTGACAACCAAGATCTACGGAAGCGTGAATACAACACTAACCACACTGTTAAGTTTAGCCGATTTGGTTATGGGTTAGTTTCACCAAATAACGAATCACTAACACGCAGTGTTGTTAAAGTGCAAAACATAACGTTTATTGATCTAATAACAATACACAAATCGCTTACAGCCCACTAAAATGCACTTATTCAAGCTCCCTATGCCAGAAATAGCTGTTTGAATTGCCACGGTTAAAAGAAAATTCTAATTGATTCGATCAAGCCCGCTCCGCTTCGAAAGGGACACGTCGGCGGCGTCGATCGTCCCCGGCGGCGTCGATCGTCCCCNCACGCCTCGGCAGCCGACGTCCGTAGGAGTCTTGCAGCAATGGTGACCCCCAACCTTGTTGTCTCGGCCTTTTATACAGGCTGGCCGCATGTCATCGATTTCCCCCCTCCCGCTCCCCTGGCTGACTCTCCCCCCTAGGAACCGTTACGCCTGTCCGTTATCCTCGACGGCCATAACAACATGCACTACAAAAAAATTTACTAACATGTAAGCATTGCGGATTTAAGATAAATAACCAATATACAAGATCAAAAATTCTTCAATTCCTTACAAACGTAGTGATCAGTGACAAATTTGTAATAATATACTAGTGTTTCCTTGAAAGCAAAAATATTTAAGTACGGAATATGTTACATTATGAAAAATACGTGCTTCATATTTGCTGTGTCATTTTTACGTTTTTGTGTTGTGAGAAAAATATTATTTTTTATTTTACTTTTTTTTACCGTATGCTTTACACGTGTAAAATAAAAGTGTTCGCAAACAAGAACTCAGTTAAAAAATTTTTTTTGTGAACAGCAGTAATTTCACCCAGTTTATTAAAACTCATGTTTTCGAAACCTAATTTCGCTTCACCGCCCGACTTGTGACTCGTTACTACTGGTATGTACAAAGGAGAAGAATAACTGAGCCGTTCAATACAAACAGTATGGCATCGCATTGTAGTATGATACGCCTTGTACATGCGCCATGAGAACAATTTGATATGTATAATTAAAAGCTATGAAATATTGTAAAATATATGTCCATCAAAAATCCATACATCATTACAGTGTTGGTATTTGTAAAATAATATATCCCAAATATATAAGTAAATACAAAGGATAGGTCTACATATTGATTTACAAAAATTTCAAGTTTTTAGCTCCCAAAAAATTTTATATTTCATGTATACAGGATGAGGCACCTACCTGTATAACACTGCCACTTTCAGTGTTAGAAGAAGGGTTTTTTTTTTAGACAAAGCTTGCTTGTGCCCAAGGCGCTAATAACATGCCAACTTCGTTGCTTTAGATGTGATGATAATTTTTAGTAACACCCCACGACAGTGTGTATGGAGATGTAATAAATACTATGCCATTTGCCGTAATTACTGGAAGACATCCCACCGGACATAAGACAATCCATGTGGTACCAACACGACGGATGTCCCGCTCATTCTCCACAGAGAATCACAACACGTTCTGAACATAACTTTCTTTGGTAGTTGGATCGGTCGTTCTTATGTCATTATTAAAAATAAAATAATTTTTTAAAATAAAAATTACTATAAATATTATTATTATTAATATTTTCTTTACTGACAATGAGAATATTATGTTGGGTATTAATCTTTTTATATAAATTAATAAGGCTATTATTCCTCCAATATATATTAAAAATAGGAAACACAAAATGGCCTGCACGTTCCCCCAGACCTAACGCCTGTGGACTTTATTCTGTGGGGGGGGGGACACATTAAATAAACAGTTCTACAAAGACCCAGCGTCGACTCTCGAATATATGAAAGGCACTATAACACGAGATTGTTCTGCCATAAGTCCAGATTAAATTCCACGTGCGGTATTGTCCGCTCAGAATCGCTTTATAGTGAGTATCAATGAACAAGGAACCGGTTTGAACATATGATATCATAATAAANCGGTATTGTCCGCTCAGAATCGCTTTATAGTGAGTATCAATGAACAAGGAACCGGTTTGAACATATGATATCATTATAAAGTAACAAAGGAAGCGTAGCCCGAGTCTGGCTACAGTCGCTACAGAACTGCGCTACGTCGGCCCATTGTTCCGTGTGGCAGCGCAGCTTGCTTCGTCGTTCACCTTCAGCGATCTGGAATCACCGACAAGTGTCATCCTATTTATTACATCTTCATAGGCGCTGTCGAGGGGCGTCGATAAAAATTATCATTACATTTAAAGTAACGAAATTGACCTTTGTGTCTTCTGTATCCTCCGACGTACGGGGAAAATATCGCCATCAAGTTATTAGCGCCTTAATCTGAAACATTTTCTTCTACCGCTGAAAGTGGCAGTGTTATTCAGGTGGTCTGCCTCCTGTGCATCATTCTGTATAACAGATGAGAAGGTAATCCCGATTAAGGTTGTTTAGTGCATAAACTATTTATAAACTGTGCTGAACTGTTTTGTCTTCCCATATGTATATTTTTAGTTGCATTTAAATGAATGTCTTAACTTGCATATATGTTTAATATAGCATAGACCTACATACATTTTTTGAGTGTCATGAAAAATCGTTCTGTAATTTGGTTTCTTGGTAATAGAGTTATGGCAGCCTCTAAGGCACTCTCTCTGACAGGAGGCTGTTGAATTTGTATAATACGTGAAGTACACTAAAGCACATAACTATATGAGTATTTTATATGGCTGTATTCACATCTGTTGGTTGAAATGTTTTTGCCAGATACCATAAATGCAGTATTTACTGCGCCTTCGTGCTGGGCAGTGAAGAACTTGCTACTCTTCATGACATTGTTTTTCTATTGTTCATTTGCTGAATTTTTAACATTAAAAGTGTTTAATATCACAAAATTAATAATTTTATATTTGTACCAAACTGTGTTCAACTGGTACACATTGTGTGTAATGACATTCTTTTTCGAATAAAAAAATTACACTTTACATTTTTTAAATAATTTAATGTCAAATTCAAAATGTTTCTGTTTTACTGAAGCTGTAATAACAAATACTAAGTAACAGAATTTTCGTATTTGACATTTAATTATTTAAAACATATAAAGTTTAAATTTATTTTTATTTGAGAAAAATGTTATTATGTTACAATGCGTAGTCTACAATTTGAAGAATGTTTGGTACAAATATAATATTAGTTTTTTTTTATATCAAACGTTCCTAAGCGTATATTTATTGATTGTTCGTGCGCTAACCTTTAACGATGTTAAAAAACCAAGTGATTTCTGTTACATAAATTNAGCGTATATTTATTGATTGTTCGTGCGCTAACCTTTAACGATGTTAAAAAACCAAGTGATTTCTGTTACATAAATTGTTCTAAAAGGTAACCAACAGACTGATATATTAGAAAATAACAAACGCTATTTTGTTTGCAAACCTCAGAAGAAATTTCTGCTAAATATTCTGTGTTTTAAAATTATTTGTCATATTTTAATATAATTTATACATTTCTTTTATAAAATAATTTGTATCTTGATATATTTTAAATTACTGGATGAAATGAAGAACTAACTCCGTGGAGGATAGGGTAGTATGCTGGACTGTCGACTTAAAGCTCTTAGGTTTGCATCCCGCACTCTGCAAGCAAAATACCTTCACAGCGTGCAACGGGTTGAAAAGTAAATGAAATTAATAAATGTAAAGAGAAAATAAAATTTACTAAAATTGACGACCAGGCCCAAAAACACAGAGAGCCATTAAACAAATCGCTTTACTCCTATGAAAATAAAAAGGCTTGAAAGTTTGCAGGCGAATCAAAAACGTTCAACGGAGTTACCGCCAGCCTACTGAAATGCACACGATCAGACGAAGGCCAACGACGAAAGACGAATTTAATATCAGGCATGTTCTGAGTACTTTGAAGTACAGTAAACAGACAAGTTTTAACGCGATAAATCCGTACCAACACTGATGTGTTTCGTGTTTACAAGGGAATATACATGACGGAAGACAAGTGAAGCATATTAAACTATATAAACTTGCGTTGCTTTCCTTATAATTGTTTGGGATCTCCAAAATTTTTTTATATAATCTGCAGTTGAGTAGGACCAACAATTATGTAAAGATTTTTCTATAACAGGGATAAGTTACTGANACAGGGATAACTTATAAGAGCAGTGTAATATTCCATAAATTCAATCAGCGCCCAATGATTTGATTTTATATTTTAAGTCTACTGTAAATGGGAATTGAATAAATTTTTAATTCTAGGGATTTATGAACATACAGTGTACGTAAGTCCTCGCCCACAAGTTTATTTAATGGATGGGGTACCGTTTTAACGATTTATAAAAAAAAGACTCCGTGAATATAACGTTTGAAGTACGGAAACGTTTGGTAAAAAGTCTTGGATGAGCTAATATTTAACGTGGATACGGATATTGTTTCCACCTGCGACCCTCGTTATGTTCCACGGAAATTACGTTGCTATGGGTTATTTCCGCTGTCCAGCGATTCACCGCGGATACCGCAGGATGTTCTGTAGCTGTACGTGCCAGGCCGAAACTGCCCGATAATTTATGCAAAATATGGAGACCCAAAAACAACTCGGTGGTCCGGTCGGGAGTCGCGTGTAATACAACTGGATATAATTTACCCATATTTAAGAGCCCGTTTCGCTTTACCCAGAGACTGTTCGCAAACGGGAATCGCCAGATTTTTTTTATCCGACCCTTATGCTGCTGGCTCCGAAAGAGTTGGCCAGGCTGCAAAAAGTTATGCTGATTCCCTGTTCGCCAGATAATCTCTTAATAGTACAAAAGAAACTCGCTTATCCGCGTCTGCCTGTGTATTCGCTTAGTACTTCTAAACTGCTTCATGAATTTCGATGCGGTTTTCAAAATCATGTAGAGAATTTCTTCAGAAAGGTTTTGGTGTATAATAAGTAGAGACCTGAAAAAATTCGCTGATTCATTTTGGGACAAGCTAGAATTCAAAACACGTGTGTTTATATAACTTCAGCCGTTGGACCACACGACGGTTGACACCTCCTGGAGAACGCTGGCCCAATCGTCGCCACCCGCTGTGACAACAGACAACCAATGTGCAGTTGAAATCGGCATATTTGTACGTAAGACTGAAGCGTTTAGCCTGCAGGTCGATGAACTCGCGAATTTTTCAGGTCTCTAATAATACTATTATATTTAATTTGAGGATAGTAGATAAATATAGAACCGTTTGTAATCAAGTCGTAAAAACCCGTTTTTAGGGCACTTACATGGCTTGCGCTGACTATACTATAAGTAGGGGCAGTAATATTTCGCGAAAAAATTTCGAGACAAGATACAGTCCAAAGAACTGTAGGGTCGTCCAGCTTCTTTGATTTGCTAAAAAAATGTTCCGACCCGTGTTAACAGTTTGCGCACGGATCACGAAGGTTAATTGTCGGAGTTACTTAGTCCTGAGTGGCTTTTTCAAAGACGGACACGGCACCAGCAGCCAATGGAGGTTTTAACAACAGCTGAGGTGTGTATATAGTATTGAAGTCTACTGTGTGCTCCGATTTTTACGCGAAAAGTCACTGGCCCTAACTATAAGATATACATCAAATAAATGTACTGTAAAATTATAGCTCTTAAAAAGGTCAACAGAAAATTCCGCGAAAGCATATATTTATCTTTCAAGGGTGACCCACAGTAACTTGTCTTTCAAAGTATCGCTGTGAAAACTAAATTGTTACCGGGTGAAGCCGGGCCGGTTCCCTAGTGCATCATACTTTTGTTTCTAGTAGGAGAGAACCCCTCCCTGCGTTGTGTTTGCTCATGTAGACTTTGGCTTCTTCCCTCCAGCGACATGCGTATTGCACGTACATACACACAGTAGGTTAAACCTGAGTGTGCCCCTTGGGCACACACGGAGCGGTCAAGATACCTCGACGTCCTCTTTCCGTGGCAGACCGCACCGAAATCATCACTCTGACGCAACGAAGCATGAGACAGGTGGACCTTGCCAACATAGCTCACGTTAATCAAAGTGTTGTCTCTAGGTTGTGGCGAAAGTTCCAGGAAACGCGTTCGGAGGCAGATCGACATCGAGAGGGCCGAACACGCAAAACAACAGCTACGCAAGACAGGTGAACCACTTTTATTCAATATAACGACCTGGATTCTGATATACGCTAAACTTTTGTGAGCAGTATAGAATGTACGGCGAGCGTTGTACTAGGAATTTGACGCCCAGATGTTACTCAGTTGTAATCTAAAGGTTTTAAGAAATCCATATAGAAACGCCAAGAACGTGTAATCATAAATAAAAGCTTCTGGTAACATCATGATTAAATATTTGGGCATATTAATGCATTTTTTTTCCANTTGTAATCTAAAGGTTTTAAGAAATCCATATAGAAACGCCAAGAACGTGTAATCATAAATAAAAGCTTCTGGTAACTTCATGATTAAATATTTGGGCATATTAATGCATTTTTTTCTAGGCGTTTCTTATAACGTAAATGTGGAAATATTATTTCGACCCAACGTTTCGTGCGAAAAAGAGTGTTCATGAGTGAATAAATACCGTACCTTATTTGATGGAAGTGTATACGGTATTAATCTCCAAAAGACTGCTTGTTACGAGTATATTGTAAACATTCTGGTGGAGGCAGCTATGGTTGTGCTAGTTACGACGTGTTACGATAACGTGGCTAAGCCTTAATGCAGCAGTTTCCCTGAACGCGCCATCACACGCACTAACGCAACCAGGCCAGCAGTCGCCATCGCCCGAACCCTTGTCACTGAAAGCAGCAACAATCCCCTCCTCTAGACTTGGAACCAGGGCGCGATCTCACGACGTCCCGAACGATTCGCCGCAACACCTCCAGCGGTGTCCCTTCTCGCCCGTTATTCCATCCTGAGAAGATGCTCCAGAAAGGGACAGGAGGATGGACGTGCCGACCTCCGTAATCCGATTACTCTGCATCAGCCTGTGGTGGCGTGACAAGGCGGATCTTACTGGACTATAATTACAGTTTCTACCGCAAGTTTAGGACCGCTAGGCAATTTTACACAATGTGCTATTGGTTTGGGGTAATGAACTTGGAATCCTTATTCTTTTATTATTGTTAGGGGCAGTAATATTTCGCGAAAATATTTCGAGACAAGATACAGCCCAAATCACTGTAGGGTCGTCCAGATTCTTTGATTGGCTAAAAAATGTCCTGGCCCGTGTTAACCGTTACGCACGAATCACGAAGGTTCAGTGTCGGAGTTACTTAGTCCTGAGTGGCTTGGTCAAAGACGGACACGGCACCAGCAGCCACTGGAGGTATAACAACAGCCGAGGTGTGTATATAGTATTGAAGTCTACTGTGTGCTCCGATTTTTACGCGAAAAGTCACTGGCCCTAATTATTGTGTTTGTAAATAAATATTTTCAGAAAACCAACTTAAAAATATTTCCGTCGTTCATTAAGTTAGGATCTTTTAAAAAAATTCCATAAAAAATATTATTTTCCAATTATAAAAATATCTACAACAAATGCTACTTGAACATACCTAGGCACGTTCTACAGTGCACTGATCCGGAAGAAAACGTACGCGGAACATGTTAACAGAACGAGTGGACGAATTTGAATGAATTTCACCTTTCCTACTATACACAGAAACTTAACGATCTGCAACCGCGTTACGCCTACAAGAACAAATGCGTGTCTTTAAGCTACAGGAGGTTACATCGATTACTGAAAACCATTATAGAACATGTGGTATAAACAGTTAAATAGTGTGTTGGGTGGAACGTATGTAGAAAAAGGTTTGCTCCATAAAATTCATCTTCCTGGCTGTGTGGTATTAAATTTATGGTAGAAACTGTAAGTTGCTAAGCGCGGCCCTCTTGTTATCTAAGGTTACATTAATCTAAATTGTGTTAAGGTTGCCCCAGCTAATCCTCTGTAATTTTACAACCCTCAGTCTAATGCGTAATTATTATATTAAGGTCTTACTTTTTAAAACTAATAGACTTATATATTTATTCACGTCCAAATTCAGCTATAGGCTGGTTCTCAATTAGTGAGCGTCCATTTAAAATGTAGAAGTGAAAATTACAATTATTTCATACCACACATACAATAATCGTTTACTAACTCAACAATAATGAAACAAAATTAAAATATACTTTAAATAAGTTAATAACTCATTGGCGGCTAGACCGTCAAATTCTTTGATAGTGTAATGTAACAATTCTGGTGTAATTTTGGTGTGTGTGTGTTTGATGAAAATTCTCCGTAAACTGCGAATCACTATTCTACAGTCTTCTGAATGCCGCAGGACGTCTGTTTGAGGACTTCCTTGAGGTGGGCTGTCGTGCCTACAGTGCACATGTACAGTCCAAAGCACTTAACGAGGACGCGGTAGTTCGACTTGTTTAACCTGTAATATTGACTCGGGTGGCGACTGTACATGCCAACTTCTCTCAGTTTCGGCTCATGCGTCTTTCTCTCCATCGATATGGAATGTAGGTATACAGTTGCAAACACGGTAATTATTAGGCTATCACAAAATTCTAATTTTAAGACCTCCTGGCTATTTCCACGTCAGCGTCCTGCCCTCGAAATTCAATATGGTTAAAACTCCCCGGAAATGGCTTAACTTAACACTCCTAAAAAAAAAACCAAACAACTAAAAGCTAAATTAGACACTCCTCATGTTAATGAGTTGCTATGGCAAAGGATCAACAACTGCTGAGTAACTAAGGTCTTCGTCAACAAACCAAAATTAAGCAAACAGGAAAGTATTATAAATACGTTGTCAATCTGAAAAAAATATCTGAGCGGTTAACCAACGTAATAAAATATAATAATTAATGTTTGCAACAAAAATAAAATACATGAAAATAAGATTACGTCTTTATAAATCATAAATCAACATATTATTAAATTGTTGCTGAACACTTATTTTCACGTTACATTGTTAATTATTTTCAACTGTCTCTAATACAGTGAGATATCTATTCACAAATTGAAATACGTTTAAAGTATTTCATTTCGAACGTACAAAAATATATCCTTTAACGTCTTGAGGCTGTCTTCAATAAGGATCATGAGTTGCCTTTCAACATATGCGAAATCAGCGTTTCGGACGTAACTTCTGTAAGTACTTCTGATGTTTTTGTCTACGAAAAGAAAACAGATTTCAAAGAAAGACACCCACGGGATCCAGTCCTAGCAATAGCAAAAATCGCCTGTTTTATTAGCGGAATCTCTTTGATGATGGAATGTCTGTTCCACAGACTGCTACTAGCGTAAAATTGCAACCTGCAAAATGCCTTAATACTTGACGTTATTCCCCACCTGTGGGTCCTAGGGTCCTCAGTTAATGTTAGATGGCACAGACTACAAGGTACCTTGAAGGTTGAGGGTATATCAAACAATGCTTCATTACGTTTTGTTTTTAAACAGGTTTATTTGATGGAGCATTTATAAATATGTTCCCGGAACTTTTCCGGGAGTACACATAATTTATCGGCACCTTGTGCCGAGAATTTACTCATACGTTCGCGGCTCTGCGAGTTCTTGGCCTGAAGGGCTGATTGTAGTTTTCTGGCTAACGTTTCCGATGCTTTGGGAGCATTAGGTGACAGGACACGTCCTGAATGACGACGTTGTTACTTATCTGTATTTGTTGCGGGGTAGTTGTTTCGGCAGTAGATGAGATCTGGTGAGTTGGATGGCCCTGTTATAGGCCCTCGGACTGGTTCTAGTTGGCGTGCTGCTGCGTGCTGCCCTCAGCTGGCTTCCTCTCTATGTGGCGCTTCTCGTTGAAGCTCACCACTTCTCCCTACCACGTCCCGGTGAGGTGACCCTTGGCAGGCCCCCGCCCTGGCTCTCGGTGGAGGGTTGCACTGGACAACTCCCACTCGCTCGGCATGGCGCTCCTCGTTGGAGCTCACCACTCGAATCCACCTTCCCGGTGCGTAATTGTAACTGGCTGGTTACTGGTGACTGACTGACTTCACTGACTGACTAGCGTCCCGGCATGGTGATACTACTCGTCCGACGTAACTCTGGTAACTGTTTAGCTGGTTCTGCCCTGCGCCCCGCGGCATGGGGAATTACTGGTTGTCTGTCCCGATATAGCTGACCCTTAACACTGCCTCTGGTTGTCTTTGCCGGCGTCCCGACGGACTTCCTCTCACGTAACTACGCGATTCAACTGACTGACTGATGCGACTGACTCACTTGGCCAGGGTCCGATCTCCCTGGTCTCGGTTTCTCTCGCTGCGCACTTCTAACTGACTGGTTGACTGCTCTGACATAACTGATTCTCCAGGTGCAGAGTATCGCAGCCCCCAACTGCCTCGATATGACTGACTGGTGGACCCTATATCACCGACCCCTTCCTTGTCTCAAAAAACGGCTTTTAAACGATCTGAGCGCCCTCTCTAGATTTATATACGTGTTTTCCTTGTTGGGGATAGGGAGGTGGGAGGAGGCACAGTACAAAGAATACTTCATACACAAACCATGGTTCTTGTAGATGGAGGGAGGTGTGACCTGCACCCTAAAACTTACCCTTTCAGCTCTCCTTCAGCGGCGCGTGTCCACATTACCCCGCGGTGTGCTAAGGGGGGGGGGGAGGAGTGCTCGTGGCACCACATCCAAGCTTGTCAGCCGTTTTCTCTGGCATAAACATTTGCTAGGGGGATGGGGAAGAGGTCCCTCGCTGCAGCGACACATGTAACTGAGTATCTGTCCTCTGGGTTGACCTGTTCTAGCTCTCCACGTGTCCCGCGACGCATGTCAACTTGTAGGCGATCGCAGGGAGGATAATATGGTGTGGGGGGAGGATTGTGGCAGCGATGTTCTCTACATACTATATGTGCCACACATCATACTCATGCACACGGCTCAGAACCTTGGGAGAGTACTATACTATTAACATATACCTAGGTGTTAACAAATTTTATCACCCAAGTGCTCCTCTTCACAAAATCCAGGTTTGTGAATTTTTTTCAATTTATTCGTTGAAATATTTTTCTACGGAAGTAATTGACAACGTAATACTCTTTACTTTTAGGCTCACTATAACCAAATATTTTATATCAAGGTGATATGCTGATGATTCCACAAATTATTCCATATATTTTTTAATTATGTTCTTATCCTACGCACAGCAATACCTGTATTAATATTTATAATTTATTTATGTACTCAATTTGATTATTTAAAGAGAGATTTACTATGTTTTAAACAGAGCGTGACTGTATATTTCAATTAAGTAGGCTTCAATTTCTCTGTCAATTCGTCTTGTATTTCACGTTATTTAAGTTCTTAGTAAACTTTAATGCTCGTGTTTGACTCGCTGTATTATATATCTTACTTTGGTAAGAAAACCTTATTTTATGTTATCTATCACTTTAGGAACAAGAGTTAATTATTGCAAAGTCTGGTAAAAACGAAAACATCAGCTCAAGTTGTTTAAGATATTACAAAAAAATAAAAATTTAATATTTTTTTCTTTAAAATCTTAATTTTGCCTTTTTAAAATAGGAACTTTGTGTTTTCTCACCACCCAAATTACATTATACGTAAATTAAAATTGCTTCGTTAACATGAATAAAGAAATACAAAAGAAATATACATCGAAAGTCAATAATGATCCAACGCATTGAGTTGACCCAGTACACAAACATTTATTATAATACAATTAATACAACCAGGGATTTAAACTAGCGAATTTTGTCAAAATAAATAAACTCATTCTCTAATCCAATGCACTATAAAAAAATTATGCATTTTTACAATTAAATTTTGGAAACTAGTTGCCAAGGTTATTTCTGTATCACGAAAAGAAAACAAGAGTAAAATTTTACTACAGGTTATTGTGAAATGTGTATCAGGAATATTGAATATTAACATGCAAGTACTGCAGAATTCAAGTTATATTGCAAACAATGGTGATGTATAAACAGTTTTGCACGTTACATAAAACTGTGTTAATGTGCAATATTTTACTTGTTATGTCGCCCAAAAATTGTTGACAGCTTGTTTCCAAAAAAATTGTTTGCGAGGCCTTTACATTTTTTTAAATACTCTTTATGTTTCCCTGTTGAACTGCAAGCCCTCTCTCGCTAGTACGCGATTGCCTCGCGGTCGGCACCTCGAGTTTCGCGTTGCCTGGTCCAGAGGCGTGTGTTGTGTGCGCGTGGAGGGGTTTCGGGGTCAGTTTACGTGACCAGGGTTGCAGTAGAGAGGTCACCTGCGCGCCCTT
>NQII01007654.1:0-68124 GCA_002778355.1 Clitarchus hookeri
CAGCTGCGATCACGTGGAGCTACCTGGCCCACCGGCACACGTGTCGCCCCCTGGATGGCGGGAGCTTCGGATTGGCATGTTATATACGGGATGATTCAGTAAGATATGGTCACTCACAGGTCATATGGAGCAAAACATGTCATATCAGTATGGGTCCCATTTCCAATATTTTCATACTGAGTGAGTGAGTGAGTGAGTGAGTGAAGAGATTTGGGCCGCTCTTAACGTCGAGGTCGTGAGAGCCAACGAGGGTGAAGAGAGGCGAGTAAGGAGTAGCGCCGGAATTGAAGGACCGGGGAAACGGGAGATCTCCGAGAAAACCCGCCGACCAGTGACATCGTCCGGCTCAATTCCCACATGCGAAAATCCTGGACCGACCCCGCCAGGAATCGAACCCAGTTCGCCTACGTGGGATGCGAATAGTCTAACCACCACGCCACCGTGGTCCATATATATGAGATAGACAGAGAGAGAGAGAGAAAAAAGAGGAATATTTATGAGGGGAATTACTGCCACCCACATTTAAAGCAAAATATGTAATGAAAATGTGGGTCATATTCCCAATATTGCAGAGTATTTCTGAAACATTAAAATGCTAAGAAATAATTATTATTTATAACCACCTTTTATTGTTTACAGTTGAGCATCAAACACCATTTCGGCTCAGGTGCGGATGCAAGGAGGGGTGGGGGGAGGCAAATGTATTTCCCCTTTGGCTTTGTCTTTTGAGACATGTTTGCCTTTCTTGTGGAATTTAAAAATGCGTTACACTTAAATTAACTAAGCGAATATTTTTCAGCAGATATAATCATCACATTCACGTTATTTTCAATGAATGCCAGCGTGGTAAATGCGTAATGATGATTATTAGTATGTATTTATGGTGTCAGCTTTGTACAAATAATTTTCTTATCGCCGACAACTAAGCAGTCGAGCAGGTACGAGCCCTCCTCTACCTCATACACATCACTCCCGTTACGCTTCTTCCCCTCAAGCTGTACGGACACTACCGTCTCATGTGTATATTAGCAAGTGCAAGTCACGTGTTGCGCGTACTTAAATACAGATGCTGTTGATTCCAAGACTAAGCGCTATTGTATTAAGGCGGCATATGATGGTAAGCTAAAACAAATTATTTATGTTATTTATGACTTTATGTCTCGTCGAGGCCAAGGCGATTAGAGACAGAGACATAATACAGTACAATTCAGTGGCATTGGGAAGGAACTTAGTCATGGACGATGAAGTTATTTCAGGAAAACGGATAATCGAAAACATGAGATTCGGAACAACGTTTCCTCCCAAATACAAGTCCAGTGTTTGACCACTACGCCACCTTGCTATAGGTCCTAAAACAAGTTGTTTGGTATTTGTTGTATATCACTTTAGTATTCGGATTACACCTAAGTGTGTATGCACGAATAAGTTGAGAGCTAAATATTTCAAAGAATACTTCAGCTGCTTATATAATTTTCTCTAGTTAGAAAAATTGTTGTAGGCCTGTGTTTCTGTAAGTCACAGATACTGGACAACCTAGACTGCTTTACTTGTATTACCTCCTTCGAGACATCTCGCATACTATGTTACTTTAACATTCTGTTTTCATCTCCATTAAAATTGTGTAAATAATAGTTTTACATAATCTTAATGCAGACTGTCCATTTTTGTATCTTATTCATTTACATGCAAATTAAGAAAACAGTATACAAAGCATATCCCATGGTATTTGAGAACATCTTGAGCTAGTTCGCTTTTTGTACCAGATCACCTTCGTAGCATTATTAAATAGTGAATACTTTTAAAATGCAAAAAAATTCAACGTTCTTTCTCCACAGTAATTAATTCATAAAACATAGAAACTGTTCCATATTAAGCTATATTTAACTACTTGCATTTCAGTTTGTGCGCTATTCAGTAAGCGAACCACGGGTCACACTTTGCCCATTAAGCCCTGAAAATTGACCAGAAGCCAGTTGTAACTATAAAAGCACCGTGTAATATATTTTTGCTCCTGGCCTTGAACAATGCTTTAAGCCGGGGAACAGTGGCCTGCTGTAACTGTCGCTGTGAATGACTGATATTTTCTACCCTCCTTGCCCCTTTCCAAAGCAGCAGGTGTCTCCCTAGTCCCCAGTGCAACATTTGCACTTAGTTCTTTCTTCGAGTCCGTGTTCTTCCTCTGCGACGGTACTTTCGGGACGGGGGTGAAAGAGATGGAACCGTGCGCAGGTAGAAACTTCCTTTTCTCTTCTTCCGCCAAGCTTGTAACATATAACGTTCGCACATAATCAGTTCCCAGGTTCGCATCACCTTGTTTCTGTTGACGAAGTTTCTACTGAGGTGAACGAGTAGCAATTCTGTCACTCGTGGCGGAATTGTGACAATGCGGAACTGTGCAGAAATATAAACGGACAAATCTAAATAATTTTTAGTTTCCTTAAAGGCGAAACACCAAGAATGTAGAGCTGGGTGGGTTGTTGCATTGAAGAGAATGTCCATTCACTAGTGATTCCACCTGAAAACAAACTGCAGTATTAACAGAGAATGCTTGTCAAATTTAATCACTGATTCGTTATAACTATTATTATTAAAATAATTTGCTCTTATAAAATTTTTATCCAAAGCAGTGAGCATGTGATGTGAAGGAGTGCTGAGTTATAGTTTTATTCTACTTCTTGTCATTTTCTTAAATAATCACGTGCATTAATTTTGCATGCTGTCAAATTGTGACTATATGTTATTAATTTTAATTTATTACACCTTTGTTTCATTAAACAATCCATAAAGAACAATGTTCATAACACGCAGAAGGGTCATTAAGTTGAGTGTTTATTGTCTTTCATCATTCATTACCGTCTGTCTTTCTTCTTAAGGAATCATAATGCGAACATATATGTGTGTGTGTTTGTGTGTGTGTGTGTGTGAAACTTAGTTTGGCCTCGAGTTCGCTATATTATCTATATTAACACCGCAATATTAACATATGTAACTGCTTTGAAATTTTACTCCACTTCCCCTGACCGCGTTTTTTTAGAAGCAGAGTTCATTGCCTTAAGTTATTACAACCAACGATACATCAGAAAGATCAATGCATTAATTATTACAAACTTCTAGATAACCCACCAACATTTTCAGGAATAAAGTGTTTAAGTAATACATGAATTAATAACACATATNATTAGCAAGTGCAAGTCACGTGTTGCGCGTACTTAAATACAGATGCTGTTGATTCCAAGACTAAGCGCTATTGTATTAAGGCGGCATATGATGGTAAGCTAAAACAAATTATTTATGTTATTTATGACTTTATGTCTCGTCGAGGCCAAGGCGATTAGAGACAGAGACATAATACAGTACAATTCAGTGGCATTGGGAAGGAACTTAGTCATGGACGATGAAGTTATTTCAGGAAAACGGATAATCGAAAACATGAGATTCGGAACAACGTTTCCTCCCAAATACAAGTCCAGTGTTTGACCACTACGCCACCTTGCTATAGGTCCTAAAACAAGTTGTTTGGTATTTGTTGTATATCACTTTAGTATTCGGATTACACCTAAGTGTGTATGCACGAATAAGTTGAGAGCTAAATATTTCAAAGAATACTTCAGCTGCTTATATAATTTTCTCTAGTTAGAAAAATTGTTGTAGGCCTGTGTTTCTGTAAGTCACAGATACTGGACAACCTAGACTGCTTTACTTGTATTACCTCCTTCGAGACATCTCGCATACTATGTTACTTTAACATTCTGTTTTCATCTCCATTAAAATTGTGTAAATAATAGTTTTACATAATCTTAATGCAGACTGTCCATTTTTGTATCTTATTCATTTACATGCAAATTAAGAAAACAGTATACAAAGCATATCCCATGGTATTTGAGAACATCTTGAGCTAGTTCGCTTTTTGTACCAGATCACCTTCGTAGCATTATTAAATAGTGAATACTTTTAAAATGCAAAAAAATTCAACGTTCTTTCTCCACAGTAATTAATTCATAAAACATAGAAACTGTTCCATATTAAGCTATATTTAACTACTTGCATTTCAGTTTGTGCGCTATTCAGTAAGCGAACCACGGGTCACACTTTGCCCATTAAGCCCTGAAAATTGACCAGAAGCCAGTTGTAACTATAAAAGCACCGTGTAATATATTTTTGCTCCTGGCCTTGAACAATGCTTTAAGCCGGGGAACAGTGGCCTGCTGTAACTGTCGCTGTGAATGACTGATATTTTCTACCCTCCTTGCCCCTTTCCAAAGCAGCAGGTGTCTCCCTAGTCCCCAGTGCAACATTTGCACTTAGTTCTTTCTTCGAGTCCGTGTTCTTCCTCTGCGACGGTACTTTCGGGACGGGGGTGAAAGAGATGGAACCGTGCGCAGGTAGAAACTTCCTTTTCTCTTCTTCCGCCAAGCTTGTAACATATAACGTTCGCACATAATCAGTTCCCAGGTTCGCATCACCTTGTTTCTGTTGACGAAGTTTCTACTGAGGTGAACGAGTAGCAATTCTGTCACTCGTGGCGGAATTGTGACAATGCGGAACTGTGCAGAAATATAAACGGACAAATCTAAATAATTTTTAGTTTCCTTAAAGGCTANAAGAGCCAAAAAAAACTGGTATAGGCGTGCGTATGCAAATAACAGATGTATGGAACCAATCAGAGTAACGCGATGCTGTCGTCAGCTAGATCGGTTACAGCTGCTACAATGGCAGGTTATCAGGNATGTAGAGCTGGGTGGGTTGTTGCATTGAAGAGAATGTCCATTCACTAGTGATTCCACCTGAAAACAAACTGCAGTGTCAACAGAGAATGCTTTTCAAATGTATTCACTGTTTCATTATAACTATTATTATTTAAATCATTTGCGCTTATAAAATTTTTATTCAAAGCAATTAGCATGTGAAGTGAAGGAGTGCTGAGTTATAATTTTATTGGACTTTTCGTCATTTCCTTAAATAATCACGTACATTCATTTTGCATGCTGTCAAATTGTGACTCTATGTGTTATTAATTTTAATTTATTACACCTTTGTTTCATTAAACTGTCCATAAAGAAAAATGTTCATAACACGCAGAAGGGTCACTAATTGTGTGTTCATTATCTTTCATCATTCATTACCTTCGGTCTTTAAGGAATCCTAATACAAATATATGTGTGTGTGTGTGTGTGTGTGTGTGAAACTTAGTTTGGCCTCGAATTTGCCAAGTTATTGGGTCCATACTAACACCACAATATTAACATCTGTAACTGCATTGAAATTTTAGTCCACTTCCTCTGACCGCGTTTTTTTAGAAGCAGAGTTGATTGCCTTAAGTTATTACAACCAACAGTACATCAGAAAAGTCAATGCATTAATTATTACAAACTTCTAGATAACCCATCAACATTGTCATGAATAAAGTATTTAAGTAATACATCAATTAAAAACATTTATATGTGTTTAAAAAAAGTAAAATATTTTTTACAGTATACTTTTCGGAAAGATAAATCTAATTAGTTATAAGTAGAAGAATTGTTTGCACACTTTAGGCATATTTTTCTTTTGGAGACAGTTCGAAGCACTCTCTGCAAAAAAATGCTTTAAGTAGATAGTTTAGAATAATAACTCGTTAAAGAAAATATTTGTACTAATTTTTTAAAAGTATTTAAGAATTTTGAAATGAGTTGTATAAATAGTCTTAAGTACTTATTTTTATCAGTGTGCAGTAAAATTTAAAAAATTAATAAATAAATTGTTATGAAAAGTTATGTACTTATATTTATCGTTCTGCTCTATTTATGTTTTATATTACTATGAAATGCTTTGTAAAGCATTCAAAAGACAAAGAAACCATAATCGGGACGACAAAAGATTTTCTTCAATTTAACCTTAAAATTAGTATATTTTAGCGAAATATTTCATAGTTTTATAAAATCTATACATTCTTCACATGTACAACTTATATCGTATTTCCCGACACTTCTGGTCATTTTTGTAGTGGTTTTCATTAATAATAATTTTGTTGCACTGGTATACTGCTTGCTGGTTGTAATTACATAAAGAGATTGGCTCTACTTTTGCTTAGTGCAATTAGGAAATAATCAACTTACGGAAAATATTCTTTTGTGTAAAATTATTCCAATGTAGAGACCACAGCCTCTGTCGTGTACAGGGGACTGTGTANAAGTGAGTTTGAACGTGGTGTTATAGTCGGCGCACGAGAGATGAGACATAGCATCTCTGAGGTAGCGATAACATTTGTATGTTCGCGTACGACCATTTCACGAGTGTACCTTGAATATCGGGAATCCGGTAAAACATCACATCTACGACATCGCTACGGCCGGAAAAAGATCATGAAAGAACGGGACAAACGACGACTGACGAGAATCATTAATTAAACGTGACAGACGTGCAACCCTTTCTCAAATTGGCGCAGATTGGATTTGTGGACTGCCCTGCAGGATTCATGGTGCGAATTGCCTCCTGCATACCTTCAGACATTAGTCGAGTCCATGTCACGTCGTCTTGCGGCACTTCTGCGTGATCGGGGGGCCCTACACGATATTAGGCAGGTGTACCAGTTTTTTGGGTCTTCAGTGTATGTCTTTTAAAAAAGTAAAATATTGTATTACATTATACTTTTGGGAAAGATAAATTAGATAAGTTATCAGTAGAAGGATTTTTTGCACATTTTAGGCATATTTTTCTTTTGGAGACTGTTTAAAGCACTCTCTGCAAAAAAAAATTATTTTAGTAGATCGTTTAGAATAATAACTCCCTTAATAAAATGTTTGTACTAATTTTTATAAAAGTATTTAAGAATTTTTTTATGAGTTGTATAAATATTCTTAAGTACTTATTTTTATCAGTGTCCAGTACATTAAAAAAATCAATTAATTAATTGTTATGAAAAAGTTATATACTTATTTTTATCGTTATGTTCTATTTATGTTTTTTATTACTATGGAATGCTTTGTAAAGCATTCAAAAGACAAAGAAACCATAATCGGGACGAGAAAAGTATTTCTTCTATTTAACCTTAAAATTAGTATATTTTAGCGAAATATTTCATAGTTTTATAAAATCTATACATTCTGCACATATACAACTTATATCGTATTTCCCGACATTTCTGGTCATTTTTGTAGTGGTTTTCATTAGCCGTAATTTTGTTGTACTGGTATACTGCTTGCAGGTTGTAGTTACATAAAGAGATTGGCTCTACTTTTGCTTAGTGCAATTAGGAAATACTCAACTTACGGAAAATATTCTTGTGCGTAAAATCACCCCAATGTAGAAACCACAGTCGCTGTCGTGTACAGGGGACTGTGGAGTCTTAGTCTCCAGGTGACTGAGCCTGTAAATATGGAGATAAGTGCGTTTCCCATCATTAAATTAGATCGTAGAAAGTCTTGAAATTTTATGTGCACACGTGACTGGAATGTTCAGAAGAAATACCTTCTGTATCTCAGTTAAGTAGTCTTTTCACACAATTCAGACAGACACCCATGGAAGTCAGCANCTGTCGTGTACAGGGGACTGTGTAGTCTTAGTCTCCAGGTGACTGAGCCTGTAAATATGGAGATAAGTGCGTTTCCCATCATTAAATTAGATCGTAGAAAGTCTCGAAATTTTATGTGCACACGTGACTGGAATGTTCAGAAGAAATACCTTCTGTATCTCAGTTAAGTAGTCTTTTCACACAATTCAGACAGACACCCATGGAAGTCAGCACGTAAGACGACGCCAGTGCTGCGAACCCATGCTCCTTCCCCTTGGGGCCGCTGACCTTTGTATTCTCTTTGATATCTCTGTGGGCTTACACCCTCGCCGTCTCTCCTGTCTAGGGTCCGGCGCATGGCTTTGTGAGCCACGAACCGGCCGACATAAGAACCTCTATTAAATTTTCTTACAAAGCGACATCGGCAGCCTTTTGTAACGTTCTTGCTGGAATTCTTTTCCTACAGTGTGTGTTATCATCGTGTAAGTTCTTGCTGTCATGAGTATAAAACAGAACAATGTCAGTTGCCACATTACACTTTTATGAGAGCTTAAACTAGGACAGATTTTTCAGTATTCGCTGCCAACATTACTGAAGGAAACTCCAATCAGTGCTTACGGTAGTGTGAGTGATACCGGCAATGGATTTTTCCAATGGCTGATTTCAAAATGTGGTTATTTGACCGTGGACCTTTATTAGCAGCATGCTNGACGACGCCAGTGCTGCGAACCCATGCTCCTTCCCCTTGGGGCCGCTGACCTTTGTATTCTCTTTGATATCTCTGTTGGCTTACACCCTCGCCGTCTCTTCTGTCTAGGGTCCGGCGCATGGCTTTGTGAGCCACGAACCGGCCGACATAAGAACCTCTATTAAATTTTCTTACAAAGCGACATCGGCAGCCTTTTGTAACGTTCTTGCTGGAATTATTTTCCTACAGTGTGTGTTATCATCGTGTAAGTTCTTGCTGTCATGAGTATAAAACAGAACAATGTCAGTTGCCACATTACACTTTTAATGAGAGCTTAAACTAGGGCAGATTTTTCAGTATTCGCTGCCAACATTACTGAAGGAAACTCCAATCAGTGCTTACGGTAGTGCGAGTGATACCGGCAATGGATTTTTCCAATGGCTGATTTCAAAATGTGGTTATTTGACCGTGAACCTTTATTAGCAGCATGCTGGTAGGTCTGCNCCACTTAAACGATGGTTTCTGTTTAAATGAATTCAGCGCCCTTTTAAAACAGTTCTCGATTTTTCTCTATAAATATCTCTGAACTCGCTATTACTGATGTGCTATGACGTTTGCGTTTATCTTATTTTCTTGAGAAAGGAAAATACCATTCAGCTAAAAATTTAACTACGCATTTCGTAGTTGGAACTTTTGCTACGTCTTTCGTAATTTTAATTACTAATAGCTTTTACTAATATTTTCTATGTATCAAACACTTTAAATTAGAAAAAACTTAATAATTTTGTTTCATGCACTCAGATTAATTTACTACTTATGCGTAATGTGTGAGGAAATTAAAAGGCTCATATTAAGGAACGTGGCTACATTTTCCCGAAACAGCGATAAAGCAACCCTAGAGAAATCTAATCAAAAACCACCCTGTAAAAAAAAAACTGTATCGTGTGCTGTAATGTTTGGGGTAAAACTGACGGCTCACTAGGGAAACAGCCAATGAACAAACAGCTGAGTAGCCACAGGACTATAGCATCTAATCTTAAAATCACTAAATCCACAAAGTTTTCCGATCCCTGCCTTTTTTCGAATTAGCGTGATTTAAGTATACATTATGGGGAAGTAAGTCTGTAAACACCGCATGTTAATTACGTGAATTTAATTATAAGAAGCCGTGAAATTTTACCTGGTAGAGAAATCGCAAGGGCTGTGGTAATAATAAGAATATTATGAAGTAAGTAAATAATCAGTTAATAAATCAATAAAATTACGAAATGTTTGTATTGTCACGACGTACTAGATTAAAATAGTAAATTTTCAAATCTACTCAGGACGATTTGAAGCGTTTAAAAAGCATACTGTTGTGGTTTACGAAACGTTCTTGTTTTATGTTACAGGAACTGTAAAACATAACAGCCATGCTTCATTGTGATTTGTTTATGCGGACAAATACAAATCGTTCACAAATTAATTTTGCATAACGTTTTACTTCAAGCATCTGTTGCCGACTCAGCAGTATCAGTGTCTAACACTTACTGGCGAGCTCTGAGATGGAATTAAACCTGCAACGAAGGGCAAAATTAGGTGGCGTTCCGCACAGGTGCCTGCCAAAAAAGGTACCGGCTTGAATAATAAAAACTGTTATGACGATTAGGTTGCAAAACGTTGCAGACAACTGAAATCTCAGCTGATACAGCTCACCTGTAGCTACCTTAGAAGTTCCTGCTTTTATCGCAGACCTTCAAATGTGTCCTGAGTCGTTGGGCAATGTTCGTTAGCTTCTCTTTCTATATGAGTTTACATTTCAGTTTCTCTGTTGCACGAGGTTCAGACTCACACTAGAGTCGACTGGCACTTGAAGTAGATGTACCAGTAATAGACAAATAGAGAAAATATGTCATTCTCTTATAGAACCAGACCATCAGTTTTGTCGGCACGTCTTTATAGGATTTTTCATTTACATGCACAAATCTTCCTGTGTAATTATATGCTAGAAAATTTCTAATATTTTCGTACTTCGTATTTTTTAACGTAACTTTCTTGGAATATGAAATTACATAAGTAAAATACACATATAAATATATAGGCTTCCCATTAAAAAATTACAAAAATAAGTAATATGAACTCAATTCAGGTGTCCTTACGGCACGTGGTAACTGCATTGCCCAGATATTTGCACTTGACCTCCTCACTCAAGGAATACACACACTACTGCAATTATGGCATGGAAAACTCAGTAATTTATGTTTTAGTTCCTAGAGCGTGCTGTCGGCACACCACTCGAATTTGAGTTCTACACCACTATGTAAGTTTATTTTGGAATATTTATTTTGATAATATAAATTAATGCTACAAAATGTCTACCATTGTTGCGTTAACAATCCTTCAAATTAAAATTTTAATCAATTCGATTGTTAAAACAGCTGTATATAAGGTCCCAAATAGTAATGAAAATATACAAAGGTATACGCTACACCACCGCAATACGCCTCAAGATTTTATGATTTTGTGGATTTTAATACCGCCATATTTTCAAACAATTCGCGTAAACCAGAGTTCTACGTGTCCGAATATAAATGTCGCATATGTCAAGAAAATTTCATCGAAGACAATAACTCGGTGCATGTTAGAAGTTTTATAGTGTTAAAATACTACAAATCTAAAAAACATTCCACGTTTTTACGTGTGATGCATGTCATTTTTATAAATAGTGATTTTATCATTATTTCATTTTCTTAATTGTTCCAATTGCTTCAAAAAGTATAATGAATCTGATCTATGCATAGGTCGAGATATTATATCTCAGGGGTTTGAACACTTTCTGTAACGTAACTGGTAGATTGTATACCTTCACAGCCGTTGTTATCTTTACGTGAACACGTCTTTAAAATCAGACCGACACACGAGATACCACTGCGGAAACGGAAATATAACGATTGCAAGGTGATTCACTCCGACACTACAACTTCATGACTATAGTCTATTCACGGTTTCTTTTCACTTTTTTAATCAAACCTTTGAAACATCACCTAATGTATTACGTGTTTGGTGGTTTCCTAAATATGTCGCTTATCAGAAGCGTTTTATAAGTGTGTTCATATTAAAGAACCTCATTGTTGGTTAAATTCAACTTTTACTCATATTCTATCCATAAATTATAACATTTGAACAAAAACAGGGATAAAATAGGCGTGTCGGCAATGCCGAGTAAGAAATAGTTCTTATTCAAAATATTATTATACTGAATGCACACAAACGCGGTGCGTTGTCCCTTTGATGTAATTTTCTAGACTTTGTTAAGCTTTGTTTGCACGAGGCGGAGGAATATCCTGGAAGTATAACTTTAGCAGGGATTCAGAAAAGTTGGAAGTAACCGTGAGTGGACTATAACAACACGATTGAAATAAACGTAGACTCGTTTGATAGGATATACGATTACTATGTGAGCATGACCTTGAAATGGCGCCGCACGTACGCCGCGGCGACTGGCAGCAACTTCGATCTGGGGCGAAAATTTCCGGGAGGTAAATCTTGCGGCTGCGATGGACTAAGAGTGCTCATTTCATTCCCATATCCCGGAGAAAATATTACTCTCTAACGCAGACGTATTCTCATTACAACCCAAACCCGTGTTCCCGACACAGTCACGCCCTGACTTTTTTTTTTTCATCCTGTAGTGTAGTCCACGTTCAAGACCGAGGATATGTTGCACGTGGACGTTATTTACGGTCGGTGTTTCCAACGTCTTCCTTGTGAGAAGTCTAATTTGCCGAAGTTTCAGCGCCTTTCGTCTGTGAACGGTTAGATGCTGGCAAACACGCTGAACGTTCTACGCTGGTTGCGTGAAGTACGTTCGTCACGAGTACAGCGCACACCATAACAATTAAACGATTGCAACATTTGAGTTCGGGATTTAATTCGGGACTGAAAGAGTTGAGCTGCATTGCCGCTGCATGCACTTGTGCACTGCTGCGGCTACTGGAGTCATACAGTACATTCACTGTTACTTCCAACTTATCTGAANCGCTGCATGCACTTGTGCACTGCTGCGGCTACTGGAGTCATACAGTACATTCACTGTTACTTCCAACTTATCTGAAGCCCCGCTAAAGTTCTCCTTCAAGGCCGTTCCTCCCCCTCATGCGAAACGAAGCTTAACCGAGTCTAGAAAGTTACACCAAAGNTAAAGTTCTCCTTCAAGGCCGTTCCTCCCCCTCATGCGAAACGAAGCTTAACCGAGTCTAGAAAGTTACACCAAAGGGACAACACACCTATTTCGTACGCACTCAGTTTTATTTATATTCCGCATGAAAACTATTTTCTGCTAGTCATTACCAACACACCTATTTTCTCTCTGTTTTCATTCACATTAATTGTAAATTAAATATTTTAATTTATAAATAAAATGTACGCAAGAGTTCGATTTAAAAAAAAAGCATGTTAATTTTAACATGAGTATAAGACGCTTGAGATATATGACATACTTAGGAAACAACGAAACACATAACTGGTGCAATTTTTCAAATGTTTGAATCAAAAATTGTGAAGATACTACAGATAGGCTGTATATTATTTGATTCTTCAGTGGTACATAACACTACCCTGACACCAACAATCGTGTCGTTACTCCTTGTTTTCCTACTAGAAGGCAAAGTATTATATTTAACAGCACTCGAAAGCAGGACGTTAAAGGCTNGTGGCTACATTTTCCCGAAACAGCGATAAAGCAACCCTAGAGAAATCTAATCAAAAACCACCCTGTAAAAAAAAAACTGTATCGTGTGCTGTAATGTTTGGGGTAAAACTGACGGCTCACTAGGGAAACAGCCAATGAACAAANAAAAAAAAACTGTATCGTGTGCTGTAATGTTTGGGGTAAAACTGACGGCTCACTAGGGAAACAGCCAATGAACAAACAGCTGAGTAGCCACAGGACTATAGCATCTAATCTTAAAATCACTAAATCCACAAAGTTTTCCGATCCCTGCCTTTTTTCGAATTAGCGTGATTTAAGTATACATTATGGGGAAGTAAGTCTGANTCCACAAAGTTTTCCGATCCCTGCCTTTTTTCGAATTAGCGTGATTTAAGTATACATTATGGGGAAGTAAGTCTGAAAACACCGCATGTTAATAACGTGAATTTAATTATAAGAAGCCGTGAAATGTTACCTGGTAGCAAAATCGCAAGGTCTGCTGTGGTAATGATAAGAACATGAGGAAGTAAGTAAATTATCACTTAATAAACCAATAAAATTACGAAATGCTTGTATTGTTATGACGTACTAGATTAAAATAGTAAATTTTCAAATTTACTCCGGACGATTTGAAGCGTTTGGAAAGCATACTGTTGTGGTTTTCGGAACGTTCTTGTTTTATAATGCAAAAACTCTAAAACATAACAGGCATGCTTCATTGTGATTTGTTTATGCGGACAAATAAAAATCGTTCACAAATTAATTTTGCATGACGTTTTACTTCAAGCATCTGTTGCTGACTCAGCAGTATCAGTGTCTAACATTTACTGGTGAGCTCTGAGATGGAATTAAACCTGCAACGAAGGGCAAAATTAGGTGGCGTTCCGCACAGGATCCTGCTAAAAAAGGCACAGGCTTGAATAATAAAAACTATTATGACGATTAGGTTACAAAACGTTGCAGACAACTGAAATGTCAGCTGATACACCTCGCCTGTAGCTACCTTAGAAGTTCCTGCTTTTATCGCAGACCTTCAAATGTGTCCCGAGTCATTGGGTAATGTTCGTTAGCTTCTCTTTCTATATGAGTTAACATTTCAGTTTCTCTGTTGCACGGGGTTCAGACTCACTAGAGTCGACTAGTACTTGAAGTAGATGTACCAGTAATAGACAAATAGAACCAGACCATCAGTTTTGTCGGCACGTCTTTACAGGCTTTTTCATTTACATGCACAAATCTTCCTGTGTAATTATATGCTATAAAACTTCTTATGTTTTTCCTACTTCGTATTTTTTTAACGTATCTTTCTTGGAATATGAAATTACATAAGTAAAATACACATATAAATATATAGGCTTCCCATTAAAAATTGCAAAAATAAGTAATATGAACTCAATTCAGATGTCCTTAAGGCACGTGGTAACTGCATTGCCCAGATATTGGCACTTGACCTCCTCACTCAAGGAAAACACACACACTACTGCAATTTTGGAATGGCAAACTCAGTAATTTATGTTTTAGTTCCTAGAGCGTGCTGTCTGCACACCACTCGAATTTGAGTTCTACACCACTATGTAAGTTTATTACGGAATATTTATTTTGATAACATCAATTAATGCTACAAACTTTCTACCATTGGTGCGTTAACAATCCTTCAAATTAAAATTTAAATCAATTCGATTGTTAAAACAGCTGTATATAAGGTCCCAAATAGTAATGAAAATATACAAAGGTATACGCTACACCACCGCAATACGCCTCAAGATTTTATGGTTTTGTGGATTTTAATACCGCCATATTTTCAAACAATTCGCGTAAACCAGAGTTCTACGTGTCCGAATATAAATGTCGCATATGTCAAGAAAATTTCATCGAAGACAATAACTCGGTGCATGTTAGAAGTTTTATAGTGTTAAAATACTACAAATCTAAAAAACATTCCACGTTTTTACGTGTGATGCATGTCATTTTTATAAATAGTGATTTTATCATTATTTCATTTTCTTAATTGTTCCAATTGCTTCAAAAAGTATAATGAATCTGATCCGCGCATAGGTCGAGATATTATATCTCAGGGGTTTGAACACTTTCTGTAACGTAACTGGTGGATTGTAGACCTTCACCGCCGTGGTTATCTTTACGTTAAGACGTCTTTAAAATCAGACCGACACACGAGATACCACTGCGGAAACGGAAATATAACGTTTGCAAGGTGATTCACTCCGACACTACAGCTTCATGCCTATATAGTATATTCTCGGTTTCTTCGCACTTTTTTAATCAAACCTTTGAAACATCACCTAATGTATGACGTGTTTAGTGGTTTACTAAATATGTCGCTTATCAGAAGCGTTTTATAAGTGTGTTCATATTAAAGAACCTCATTGTTGGTTAAATTCAACTTTTACTCATATTCTATCCATAAATTATAACATTTGAACAAACACAGGGATAAAATAGGCGTTTCGGCAATGCCGAGTAAGAAATAGTCCTTATTCAAAATATTATTAAACTGAATGCACACAAACGCGGTGCGTTGTCCCTTTGGTGTAATTTTCTAGACTTTGTTAAGCTTTGTTTGCACGAGGCGGAGGAATATACTGAAAGTATAACTTTAGCAGGGATTCAGAAAAGTTGGAAGTAACCGTGAGTGGACTATAACAACGCGATTGAAATAAACGTAGACTCGTTCGATAGGATATACGATTACCATGTGAGCATGACCTTGAAAAATGGCGCCGCGCGTACGCCGCGGCGACTGGCAGCAACTTCGATCTGGGGCGAAAATTTCCGGGAGGTAAATCTTGTGGCTGCGATGGACTAAGAGTGCTCATTTCATTCCCATATCCCGGAGAAAATATTACTCTCCAACGCAGACGTATTCTCATTACAACCCAAACCCGTGTTCTCGACACAGTCACGCCCTGACTTTTTTTTTCATCCTGTAGTGTAGTCCACGTCCATGACCGAGGATATGTTGCACATGGACGTTATTTACGGTCGGTGTTTCCTACGTCTTCCTTGTGAGAAGTCTAATTTGCCGAAGTTTCAGCGCCTTTCGTCTGTGAACGGTTAGATGCTGGCAAACACGCTGAACGTTTTACTCTGCTTGCGTGAAGTACGTTCGTCACGAGTACAGCGCACACCATAACAATTTAAACGATTGCAACACTTGAGCTCGGGATTTGATTCGGGACTGAAAGAGTTAAGCTGCATTGTCGCTGCATGCACTTGTGCACTGCTGCGGCTACTGGAGTCATACAGTACATTCACTGTTACTTCCAACTTATCTGAAGCCCCGCTAAAGTTCTCCTTCAAGGCCGTTCCTCCCCCTCATGCGAAACGAAGCTTAACCGAGTCTAGAAAGTTACACCAAAAATACAACGCACCTCTTTCGTACGCACTCAGTTTAAATTATATTCCACATGAAAACTATTTTCTGCTAGTCATTACCAACACACCTATTTTCTCTCTGTTTTCTTTCACATTAATTGTAAATTAAATATTTTAATTTATAAATAAAATGTACGCAAGAGTTCGATTTAAAAAAAAAGCATGTTAATTTTAACATAAGTATAAGACGCTTGAGACATATGACGTTCTTAGGAAACAACGAAACACATAACTGGTGCAATTTTTCAAATGTTTGAATAACAAATTGTGAAGATACTACAGATAGGCTGTATATTATTTGATTCTTCAGTGGTACATAACACTACCCTGACACCAACAAGCGGGTCGTTACTCCTTGTTTTCCTACGAGAAGGCAAAGTATTATATTTGACAGCACTCGAAAGCAGGACGTTAAAGGCTGTACACGCTAAAGTGAGCACTGTTTAAAGCCCTACTTTAAATCTCCTTTTTTTTCAGTTTGTGTCCTTCCGCCAAATGTAAAATGTGCATTGCCGTGAGCTGAGTAACTTTATAAATGCGTCTGTCACGTGAAAAAGTGAGATTGTTAGGAACCTAAACTTGTTACTAATGTGCCAATTCGTAGTTTAATGCGTATAGATAAAAAAACACCAATCTGTATTGCTGTAATATTAAACTTTACACTTGCAATACAACGCCATGGCTTGGAACTATTTTACTCAATTCGCTGCCAACTAAACTGGGCGCATGTACGCCAGTACGGACGGCAGCATACGTGCAGCTAACGGGCAGTGATTTTTTTTTTCGAAGGTTTATTTCGAAAGTGCTTGCTGTATCGTGAACAGCCCACACGCGGGATTATCTGTAACCCCTTCATGACTGGCGCAGACCTGCAAAACTCGCGTTGTTATCGCGCGTCCTTCTGGACTCCGCAGTCCTGTACTTACTCCAGCCGATGTCGTATGGTCAATCTACGTGGGAAACCCTTTCCTTTGTGCCCTGCGCTGTACATGATTGGCACAAACAAATATCGAATGTTNTGGTCAATCTACGTGGGAAACCCTTTCCTTTGTGCCCTGCGCTGTACATGATTGGCACAAACAAATATCGAATGTTTATTCGTGTGAGTAGAGTTTTTCAGGACGTGTCGGAAAAATATTGTCCCGTGACAAATGCCGTGCAAACGTAAATGTGTAGAGATGCTAGTCACAAAAAAAAATGAATTGTTTTATATTTGTACGAAATGCTGTTCAGCTTGTAAAATTACTTACGAGTACTATTTCCTCGCTATCAAAAGTTTTAGACGGCATATGTTGCACTACACAGTGGCCAGTGAAAATGCAATTTTAGTTGTTTTTTGGGACGTACATATAACGAAAACTAACTCAATTACAGCACTGAGATAATTCACACTGAAATAACGTACTATGATTTACTTCAAGAAAAATAAAAATCACNTAACTCAATTACAGCACTGAGATAATTCACACTGAAATAACGTACTATGATTTACTTCAAGAAAAATAAAAATCACTCTATAAAATGTTTTCGCATTTTTTCTTCTTAAAATGAGAAAAAAATGTACATTTATGATTTTGAGATTTTTATAAAATTATTTTTTCTAGCCATACCTTAAAATGAGTTATACCATAACTTTTCAGTCGTTCTTGTTAAATTTCCTGTAAATTTGTTTGTTTATTTAATTTTTGTACCTCCCAAAAAAACTAAAATTGTGATTTTGACATGTGCAAAAACTACGCGATCTAAACATGTTATGCGAGGAAAGAGTACTTACAAGTAATGTCTACAAGTTTAAGGGTGTTTCGTACAAATATAAAATAATGAATTATTTGGTGACAGCAGTCGTAAAGNAAGTAATGTCTACAAGTTTAAGGGTGTTTCGTACAAATATAAAATAATGAATTATTTGGTGACAGCAGTCGTAAAGTATTAATATCTCCAAATGAGAACACGAATTTTGCAGGTCTGTAATAATTAGTGTGCAGATGTTACGAAGGGTTGTCATGTTTATTATTTCGCAATGAAGTAATGCCTCTCTATAAACTGTTAGAAAAAATGCCCGTAAAGTTACGGAAAGTACCGGTTACAAGTTATCCATACATCTGCGTTAAATTACGATATCTTCGTTTTTTTTTTCAAGAACATTCTCTCCGTAAATGGCGCATATACTGTATATCCGTGAAATCATGGAACGTGTACACAAACTTACAAGTTATTTTATCTGTTCTTTACAAAAAGCGGTTACAAAAAAATTACTTACGTTATGTGGCTGATTCACTATAAAAAAATAAGAATTTTGTCCGGTTACGGGATTTTAACTCTGAAAAAAATTCCAACAGTCCAACACATTATCTACTCACCTGCCACGCTTACACAAGAAGTTATGTAAATACGGAATTTATGTAGAAAAATGCATGTAGGCCTGCCTCTTAGTTTCTAGTCATGTTATAACGTGTGCTATTTGTTTTTCTATTTCAGGTTTACAAACAGGGGTTAGAAAAAACTTATTTTCGTAATAGTATTCACTGTGTATAACACATAAATTAAGAAAACGTTAAATATTTTGTTCTGTAGTAGGATTTGAACACGAATCGTAAAATTAACAATCAATAACTCGAACCACTCACCTACCACACCAAGTATTTCGAAAATGTGGATTTTACATGAAAGTGACGAACGTGACTGTGTTAGTTTCAAGTAGTTTTAGAGCGCTTGTTATATTTGTGGTTTATAAAACGACGTTACGAAAAATGTATTTTATTTTCGTTATGTGCGTGTTTCACTATGCATACCAAAGGTTTTGTCCTGTAGCGGAATTTGAACAAGAATAAACTAATTGGCTCTCCATGAGTGGTTCGCCACTCACCTACTACTATTTTACACGAAGTAGTATTGTCAACACGGAATTTTATATACTTCAGGTATCATCTGCATTGTTCGTGTCTCAAAATCGAAGCCATAATAATACGATGAGCTTCCGTATTTTATATTTACGGAGCTCATTTCCGTTATTTATCATTACAGAGTGCCTTTCCGTAAATAAACTCTACGTCTCCGTAAAAGTTTCTGTAAATCTACAGAAATTGCTAACAGAGTAGCAATGACACTGGCCCTTGACACCCCTAGAGGTTACAGTGCTTTCGCGTTTAATAAGTTAACTATGTGTTTTCGAGAAAAGCCGCTATTTAAGTTATGAAATTTTGGAGAAATATTGAAGTGTTTATCGTATGAATACAAGAGTAATCAGGAATCAAGGTAAAAGAAAACGCTTTTAAATGATATTTATTTACTAATCATTTCGCAAAAGTTCATTGAAGAAATGTGATAAACGTAACGACTAGTGCCTCATTACTACATAACTTCTTAGACTCATTGAGTTTATAGAAATTGTGTCGTAATTAATAAATTGATCTACAAATATTGTTTAAACAAAATACAAAATTCAAATATGTGATTTAAATTATAGCTTACATAACATGAAAAATGTACTTATAATTTAACATTTTATATTCTTGGTTCGTATAATGGTACATATGGCGTTTATTTTTGTTTGTATGTGTCTGTGCTTGTATGCNAACATTTTATATTCTTGGTTCGTATAATGGTACATATGGCGTTTATTTTTGTTTGTATGTGTCTGTGCTTGTATGTATGCACAGGATATTTTCAGCTATGAACTTATTGCAAGACATGTCCTATTTTTTTTATCTAGACAGATATTAATCAGCGACAAAAGGAACGTTATTTTTAAGTTTGCTTTGCTTTAACTGTATTCGAATAAAAGATAATTAATTGTTTAATGTATTAATATCGTTTGAATGTTGATTCTGGAAAGTCACTTATAAAATACAAAAAAAAAACCTATGTCTAAATTTTACATTTACTGAAAAGAGTTTGAAAACAATTTGCGTTCGTTTTGTACATTCGTATGATAAAAATTTAACTTCCACAAACGAAATTTAAAATTTAAAGTTTTCAGTGTCCTCATCTTTCTTTGATCTTTTTACCCCACAGCCTGAATACATTTCAGTGAACCGCCACAGAGTTGTGTATTTAACACTTGAAACGTTTTTACAACCCGGGCAACACGTTATGTAGGGTTCCATGAATATTCAGAGTTCAAATATTGCACTTCCTTCGAGCTGTAAGACTGTGTGCGTACGTAAATTTCTTCTTCCGTCAGCCAAAGAATTCTGATCTCGGAGAAGAGTGAACTAAGTAACCCTACTGCTACTGAAAAGCATGGTCTCGAATTTTTCGTTGGAGAAAGATTTATGAATTTATGTATTAAATAAGCAGTGTAACGTGACACCAACATCAAGTGCCCAAAATATGTGATTCTGAAAAAAAAAAGTATATTAAAATTGAATAAATTGAAAAAAAATAATAATTGTTTTGTTACATTCATTTGTCAAACTGTACCTCAAAACGATGAAAATTTTTGAGCTCCGGAAGCTCGAGAAATTGATTGGCGCAGCAGGTACGCATTAACAGCTATTGATTATTCAAGGACGCTTGGGATAATATGAGCAAGGAGAAAAAAACAACGGCGACCAGCGTAGAAAGCAAACATTAACTCACGTTGGTCTTGAGTTATCAATTAAGAAAAAATATAGCGTGGAAATCTTCAACCGGAACTAGATTTAACTTCGGCAATATGTTTATGTGCAAGCAAAAAATCTAAATTTGATATTCCAACCCCACGCCCGATTAACGAATGCAGCTGCGCACACACGTACGCGACAAACAAATGGGCTCTTCTCTTCTTTCTTGATGAGATTAAAATGCCAACAGTCCATCTTCTCGCTAACTTTTCACGCGTTATTGGTTGACGTCGTGCTATATACTCATTTCGTTTTCTCTTAGAAGTCGGATCCTGCAATGCTGATCATTGGCTGTTTGTGTACGAACGCTGGTAAAGACTTGGGACTTGGGTTCTGAAAATGGGAAGTGTTAATCCAATCGTAATAGTGGTTCGAGGCAACGATTTAAATGTACTAAATCGCCAGTTAGTCCCACGGAACATTAAAAGGTTGTAAGTGAAAAATTTCGTGACAAGAGAATCTTAGCGTATTTGATTCAAAGAGTCATTAGACACAGTTCTGTTGGCCATCGCCTGTGGTGAAGCTCTTCCCCCAGTGGGCCACTGGTAATTTTGCTACTCTTATTCTGAACGATTTTTATTGGTGTAAAGAAAACTTAATCGATGATTATATAATCCAGTTATAAAGGTAGTATGAATATAAATGTCTTATAAATATGTGGGAGAAAGTATTTTCACGATTTGCCACTGTCTAACCATCAGTGGAATGTGATGCCTGGTGAATATGCTTGGTGGTTGCTTTCAACTGTACGGCTTCACACTTCGCGGTAGGGGCATTAAAGAATCGACGTCCGTGGACATGCTTTGTTATGATCGATCAAGTGCAACAGACGAGGCATTCAAACCACACAGTCTGTATAACGTACGATATAGGCTGTTCACGGCAAACTGGGCACTTTTGAAAACTCTGCTTAAGATTTAATCGTATGCATGCTGTGTAGTCTTCCGTCTTAACTAAAATTAACATGGTCATGATTTATTCATTCTCTTTTTCATGCATCTGCCAAAAGAAAATGTGAAATTATTATAAAAGTAAATATTTTACAAATCTGATCATTTTTACATATCGACGCATTAAAAAACCAGGAAGAAAAAATAATAATTTTCATCACAAATGGTTACTTTTTATTCGACGTTAAGATGTGGAACAACTTTCCCTCCATTGTTACCAACTTTACTAGGCTCATGTCACTCAGCGCGCTTGTTAAAATATATCCATGTAGGAGCAGCGACTTTTTTCCAAGGTTGATTTCAAAAGTGCTCACTATATCGCAGACAGCCTTTATGAAAGAGTGACTCACTGGCCGATGTCGCGATCAAGGCCACTGTTATAAATGACGTCACCACACGTCAAGGGCAGGTTTACGTCGTGGAAACAACAAGCGGAGTATAAATTCGCACGGCACGAAGTGTAGTGCTCGCATATCAGAATATCGATAACTCCGCTATGTCCGGCTAGCGATACTCGTGTAATTGCAGTGTCGATAAGAGGAAAAGCGAATGAGAATTGCGCTCAAGGAAACAAACCGAAGCAGTAGTAAACAAATATCAGAGCGCCTTGAAGAGATGGCCACGAAAAAAAAAAATGATTTTTATGTGTGTACCATATACCCTACGATATTTAGTATCAGTAATTACTCTTTACTCTTAGTAAATATTTCTGCGCATACTTTTCGCTTAAATACATGTCAAAATCACAATTTTACTGTTTTAAAAATGTACAGAAAATGATAACTATCTTACAAAACTAAATTATATAATTCAAACTGCAATAAGATGCCAACAACTACTCCATGACGTTTATAAAATCGTACAAGGAAATGTTTTTGCAATTAAAAAAATCGCTGAAATTTGTGGTAGCCCATGAATTTTTGTCAAATAACTTTTGCTTACCATACCTTATAATGAATTATGGCAAGACCTTTCAGTTGCTTCTGTTAAATTTTCTGCAGTAGGTTTGGTTTATTTCATTTATTACAAAAACAGTAAAATTTAGACGTTGGCTGTCATTTTACTAAAACTATGCGATCTAAAGAAATTTTATCGGAGGAAAAAGAGGTCTCAGATGATGTCTACAATTTGAACAGCATGTGGTACAAATATAAAATAACAAATTTTTTCGTGGTCAGCGCCTTTGAAGCCATGCACCAAACGCCACTGTAACCCGTAAGTAGTTTGCAAAACAAATTAATTTTATTGTAATTTGTTTCTTAAAGGATCGCAAGTAAAGGCATTTGTGGGTGGAACTTTTGTAAAGGTTCCTACAGAGAATTAAAAACTGTAAGATAACAGCCGTCCGTACGAAACGAAGGGCCGTTTATCCCGTAACCAGTACGACTCTTTGAATAAAATAAATTTCAATTACAAATAGGGTTACAAAAAAAGGAAATGTGTTTTCATTAACAATTCTTCTACAGTTCACCGTTTTACGAGCTAAAGACGTTCATAGAATGTTTGGCGGTGAATTCACTAGTACGTCGGGAAGTTGCCTGTACTGCCTTAAGGACATCGGATAAAGAAAAATTCGTCGACATTTTTACCAAACACTATTCCATTTGCAAAAATTTAAAGCGATGTCATTTCAAGAAAACAAAACAATAAAATCCCATAGTTTTTGCATAGCCCGTCATATACACACATTTCTGTCTTGGACCATGCAAGCAAATGATTAAAAAAATTAAGCAAAGTATTTCAAAATCTTTTGTCGAGACAAATGTTATTTTACAAAAATTTTAAAATAGAAATAGGTCAAAATTATGAAA
Source organism: Clitarchus hookeri (assembly GCA_002778355.1). Classification (NCBI taxonomy): domain Eukaryota; kingdom Metazoa; phylum Arthropoda; class Insecta; order Phasmatodea; family Phasmatidae; genus Clitarchus; species Clitarchus hookeri. The sequence goes on from NQII01007654.1 coordinate 23,626, forward strand.
ACATTCATGCACGTCCAACAAAACAATATTTTTAATCCTTGTAAAGCAAGTATTATATGTTTGTTTTCAGTTCTTGAATTAAGGCGTGGCATATTTTTTTAACTAATTTCTTTATTTTTTTGTTTTTATTACAAGGGAAATCGTCCTTTTGATGCGTGATTATTTAAAGCTATGAGAATATATTTTTTTTTTTCCTTGACGTGATATCACAAGCATTGTTTACATTCTTAACAGTGTCTGGTACAAGCACAGAGAAATAAATTAATTTTGTATCGAGAGCTCGTAAAAAAGCGTAAACAAAAGACGGTCCAGTTACTAAAAAAGGCAAAGGAAGAGAAAATTATATTTTACTCACGTTCCGCCCACAGTTGCCTGGCACCGTCGACGGACAAGTCCACTAGCTGACTGAACTGAAGGTGCTCACGTAACTTAGTTTTCGCCGACAGTTAACAGCTTATTAACGGTCGTCGTACATATATGGCAAACTCAACAGGTGTGACTAGGAAGGAGGGGTAATGTGTCCTACTGCGACATTTTGCACGAACGTTCTCTTCCCCTCCGGGGGCCGCTGTGGTCGGGTAGCTAGCGCGATGAACACCCACCGAGCTGAACCGGGTTCGATTCCCGGCGGGAGAAACACCGATTATCGCGTCTGGGAAACGTGACGGACGTTGCTTTTGACCGGCAGGTTTCCTCGGGGTGCTCCTGTTTCTCCCCAGTAAGGCCAACCGGGTTCAAGCCCCGGCAGGGGGTCTCTCAGGATTTTCGCAAGTGGGAATCTTGCTGAACGATGCCGCTATTTGGCGGGTTTTCTCGGGGATCACCCGTTCTCCCCGCCCTAGCATTCTGGCGCTGCTCTATTCTCACCTCATTTCACCCTCATCGGCTCTCAAGACCTCGTTGTTAAGAGCCACTCAAATATCTCAACTCTCTTTCCCGTTTTTAACTTCATCTCCATAAATACTAATAACCAGGGACAGGAAAATTACGTGAATAAAATTTTAGGATAAGCTAGATTCCAAACACATGTACATTTAAATCGTGTTTGCTGTGGATCATAGTTTACAAATCTCGCTCTCGGCACAGAGCACGTAAGAATACAGAGGTGAAAGGGCCTTTTATTCCGCGAACTCCAGCCACACACGCCTGCAAAATGGCGTCACTTTCCACCAACATGTTGGAACGCCGTTCGCTAATCAGTGCCTGGTAACTTAGTTGCCATGTGGCAGACCAACCAATAGGGGACCTTTCTCGGCAAGCAGTAGCCAATCAGAACAAGGCCCACTTCCAGACCCTCATGCAGCCAATTAGAAAACTGGTTTATCTGTAAACTTAGCTTTTTTGAAAGTTCTGTTAAGTTTTTTCTTTTAAGGCATTATTAACATCGATAATCACATTAGGTAAAAATTAACATTATTCATGATGCCAAAGTAGCGGCAATGCGAAATTATACTGAAAAATAAAAACTTACTATCACGCCATTTATGATATCCATACACATAAAACAATAAGAAAGCTATTTTAGTTGGAACTTACTCAAACACTGCACCTATTAAATATAAAGCGTTTTGTTTTCCGTGTTTCTTATGTGCGATGCACGCCATTTCGAAGTGAAGTATTTCCTTTTCGAGGTATTTATATTTATATTGAAATCGAAATTCTTTATTAGCTTTGCCATATAATACACTTGTATAGTTTCGTCATAAAAGTACAATTAGTAAAACGAGACAATCACTTATTTAAAACTAACAGTTATCAAAACATTGTACGTTATTAATTACAGAAAATTAACCACATAAATATACCAACTATAGATTTAAAAAGCTCATTTAAACTAAAATTTATTTTATTTAATTTTTAAATCACATTACATGCATATCTCTAATTGGACTCTGAAGCTATTAAATAAATTTATAGCAATAAAATTAAAACTTTTTTGCGTCTTCGTGTGTTTACAAAATTCAGTTATAATATTAATGTATATATCTTGCTAAATGATCATGAACAGAATCTTGGTCAGAAAATTTATTCAAATTTGTTTTGACATAGGTTAAACAATCATAAATATACAAGGAAGGAAGTCATTACTCTATGTTCAATAAATAAAATTTTACCGCGTGATCTTGTTGGTGTTTTTTGCAAAAGGACACCGTTTGCTATTGCCCACCGAGCAGAACCTAGTTCAATTCCCGGCGGTCACTCTCTCGACTGAAATCGGGTGCGTCTACCTATTACTGGCTAATGTCGGTAGTTCCTTAATGCAAAAGTGCCCAAGTCATACCCAAGAGGTCCTATAGCGTAGTATCACTGAAAAAAAAGGACTAGCAGGTTTTCTCAGAGTACTCCTGTTTCTCACTTGATCTCCATAACCACTTATAACCGGGGACAGGAAAATTTATAGTATAAGAATCCTCACTGGGCCAATGGAATGTGTTTGTGGCTTCATACATGCACGACAGCCAATAACGGGGGAAGCCTGTGGCACGTGGGTAGAATGCGTAGGACCATAATATGAAACAGTCAACTTTTCGCGCGATAAACAATCGTCTCTAAACTTAATAGTTCGAATGATTTCGGTAGCTGTTGTCGACTTAACAGAATTAACCGATACGATATTAAAAGTTGAATATCGTTCATATGCAATTTTCAGGAATGATAATTTTATTTCATGGTTCCGTAATATGCGCCTAAATAAATAATGAACAAATTAAAAACCTTATATATTCCTACAGCACATTATGGGGAACTTTAGCAACAAGTTTACAAACCTTTGCTAGCGAATGCACAGAAATACCGCATGTGGACAAAGTAAGAAGCTTGCATGATACGACGAACCAGGCCAACATTATTAATTGCCTCGGAGATATTAATCTATACAGAGAACAAAGGCGGACTACCAACTCAAAGATGCGCCAAATTTAGGGGCGCCCTGTAAGTTTTGCGGCGTGCACCGTCTTAAACTGAACACGCTCTTGTGTGTAGACCAACCTTTTTTAGAGTTCTGCGTGACGGTACGTAATTAGTAGGGTCATTTACCTTCGGATGCAGTTTGCAGAGAGATGTTCTATAATCCGTAACGCATAAAAGAGTGAGAATGTTAAATATATCACAAAATGAAACTTTGACATTTCTGACGGATTCGTGAAATTCATAATCGTTTTCATTGTGGTAATGACGTTATATTTATACATGACGGAATAAGATGCTCACTATCTATCTTTTGTTATGCGACAGCGTGTCTGTCATTCAAAAAGTCATATGTTCTATCCCGGCAGGTTAAATGGGGATAGTTTTTCCCGAACATTTTCCCATCAAATCAGGTGTATAGTCTATTCGCGGTTTCTTCACACTTTTTGAATAGAACCTTTGAAATAAAACACCCCATTTATGACGTGTTTGGTTGTCTCCTAAATATGTCAGGTGCCGCAAGCGTTTTACACTCGTGTTAACATAAAATTACCTTATTTTTCGTTAAATTGAACTTTGACTTTTATTTTATCCACAATTTTTAATATTTAATTTAAAGACAGAAAATACGTGTGTTGGCAATGCCTAGTAAAAAAACAGTTGTTATGTAAAATATTACCACATTGAGTGTGCACTAATGCTGTGCTTTGGCCGTCTGGGATAATTTCCTAAGCTTTGTTTGCATGAGGCGGAAGAATGTCCTGTAAGTAGAACTTTAACAGGGCTTCAGAAAAGTTGGAGGTAACCGTGAATGGACTATACATTTACTAGGTACACCTGATTTTCCTTTCATGATTTCCACGCAAGCCAGACTTCAATATCGAACGTGCACACATGCTGTTTTTCTTTTTGTTATTGGCCCCAGACAACTCACGAATACAGAGGTGAAACAGCTGCTTAAACAGCGATCTCCAGCAGCACGCGCCAGCAAAATGGCGTCACTGGCCAGCAACATGCCGGAACGCCGTTCGTAAATCAGCGCTCGGGTAACCTACTCGCCAACCGGCAGCCCAGCCAACAGAGAGCCTTTCGCAGCATGCAGTTACCAATCAGACACAACACCCGTTCCCAGTGCCTTGCACAGCCAATCAGAGAGTTGGATATACTCCAGCGTCAAAGGAACCGCCACGCCAATTCGTCTCCGAGTATTACTTATCTCTTCTGCTGCCATTGCACGTGTCTTTGTGAGAAGACGTCTTGGTGTTTTGGTTGAGGGATTTGGGAGGCTCTTAACAACTAGGTCTTGAGAGTCGACGAGAGTGGAATGAGGTGAGAATGTAGCAGCGCCGGATTCAAGGGTGGGGAAAACGGGATATCCCCGAGAAAACCCGCTGACCAGTGGCATCGTCCGGCACGAGTCCCACTTGCGATAATCCGGGAGTGATCCAGCTGGGGAATTAACCCGGTTCGCCTTGGTCGGAGGTGGGCAGGCTACTCGCTCTGCTACCGCGGCCCTGTCTTGTTATTTTACTGGCCAATCAGAATAAGGATACTCCGGCGGTGCAGTGACGCGTATCAGTTAAAACCATCCGGTTCCGATAACGGGATTAATATAAAGTTTTTTAGAAATACAACAAGACGGTAACTCTCACGGGCGAAAATCGGGCGTGTCTACTTATTACTGGCGAATGTCGGTAGTTCCTTGATACAAACGTTTCCAATTCACACTCATGATGTCCTATAAGTTAGTGTCACTGCAAAAAAGGATACAAATATTATGAGTATAATTTTTATTTTTATTTCTAATTTTGCGAATTCGGTCGGTGTTAAAATAGGCTTCAAGCAATATTATTTCATAATACTGTTATGACTGGGCCGCAGTTGTTTACAACCTCCGTTTAATAGTGAGCCAGCAATAGGGTAAACGAGTCATGAACAAACCAGTAAAATGAACTCACATTACGGCAGTAACCAATAAATAATTATAGTTGCTCCAATAATTGATGAATGTGAAGTCTATCCTGCAGCCGAATCAATTCGCGAAATATCATGGCTTTAACAATCGATTTTCAATGATTAAGGTAATATCACTCACTAATGTTCTGATGGTGATTTCGGCTGACTGGCAAACTGAAAATCAAGAAGGGGAACCTGCCATCCCCAGATTCTGTTGAGGAAGTAAGATGTTAACGTCTTTTTTCATGTGAAGTCACAGATTACGTACACTGACAAAAAGGTTTTGTTGAATCCGACAAGGTGGGTTTGGCGCAACTAAATTAATTTTTTGTATAGGGGAAACGAAATATTTTGTTGATGAAACCAAATTATTTTGTTGTTCTTATTTGGTTGTCCCAATCAAAGATTTCGTAGGTGCAGCATAAGATTTGTTTTGCTCTAAGTACATTAAACAGTTTATGTTGCTGGGACAAAAATTAAAGGCCCGACCGAGATTCGATCCTGGGTCGCTTTCGCACGAGCGTTACGCGCTAGTAATCTCAGCTAAAGTGCCTAATGATGAAATAGGAATGGTTTTACGCACATACATTTCGAATTCTGGACGATGTGCGTAAATAAATATTTCAAGTTTTACAGCTTTACTTTTTGGTTTCCTGTTGAACTTTTTTATTAGAATGTTTATGCAAAATTCAGCATCTTTAAATGTACTCACAAACACTGTTACTATCGTAATTGTCACCAAAATTACAAACAAAACCCTCGAGCTGTATTTTCGTACAAAGTCGATCAAATAAGTGGCCAAACAAATATGCATAGTTGATTCAATTAAATATTTTGTTGAAAGTCTAATTTCTTTTGGAAGAAAACAGAGGGTTTGTTAATTCAAGCAAGTATTTTGTTAAATGAACCAAATTAATTTAGTTGCTCTTCAAGGTTTGTTTACTCAACAAAATATTTTATTGGGGCAACTAAATGTTTTTGGTCCTATATGTACAAACCAATATTTTGTTGGCTGGAACAAACCTTTCTCTCAGTGTAACTATACAGATATGAAATGGGGTTGTGCCCCTTATGAAATGGGCGTGCCCATTCGCTAATTGGTCGCGTCAGGCTCTGGGAATGGGTCTTGTGCCCGATTGGTTACTGGTAGTGCGAAATATTGGTTATTGGCTGGGATGCCACTGATTGATGAACGGCATCTCTACATGTTGCTGGCCATTGACGCCATTTTTCTGGCAAGTGCGATTGAAGTTTGCAGTATAAGCGGGTGTTTCACCTCTGTATACCTACCTACTCTGTGTCTAACTCATTAGAAACGGAAGAAGTTACTCAGAGTAGAAGTAACGTGGATGGAATTAGCAATGGGATGTCCTAGAATTCTCCAGGAATGATTTCGGGAAACCGTCGGAAACTTAAATCAAAATGGCTGGATAGTGAATCGAGTCCGAGCCTTCGTAAATTCAAGACCACATTACAAAACGGCGACTGCTTAAATTCGTAAACTGTGAGAATTGAGTCGAATCTGTGAAAAATCAGTGAAAATTGAGCGACTGTCAATCAGTGCCAGATAATTAATTAATATGGTGGCTGAATTTCACTGATTTATTTGTGATTCACAGTGAACGTCAAGAATTCCACTGCCATAAGTCACATGTTAAAAGTTTATTTCCTTGATTTGCCAGTCGGCAGTAGCTTATCAATTGACTTTCAGTGAATGTTATTTCACTGATTGGTATCACTAATTCGGGCTGAGAGGGTGTAATTGAAACTTTTAACCTTTACTCAGCATGAAAAATCGCCCATATATCAGGCTGTAAACATCAAAATGTTGAGCGTCTTTACTTTGCAAAATTGGGAACTTCATTGCGCATTTAACATTCTCCTGGACAAAAGCAGGACAGCTTCACTGGATTTATGGGAGAAAAAACTGAACCATTCGTGCGTTCTAAATTCCCCTATACACTTACGTGGTAAATTATTGAACAATATCTTGGAGTGGTGTGTTTTAACATTGCATAACCTCGCTCGGTAAAATATTTTCATGTGTGAGCGCAAATATATTTTCTTCAAAATTACACTAGATATGTTTTAGCTCCAGTGCCCTCTTCTGTTACATAAAAGCAGTTATTTTATGTGTGTTTCTCTCGCTCTCTCTCTCTCTGTCTCTCTCTATGTTTCTCTCGTTCTCTCTTTATCTTACTGTCTCATGATTCTAAATAATGCGAGTTAGGAAATAGTGCGATGTAGGAATTTTCTACGAAAGAGTATTAACCCATTCAGGCCCAATCTACACAACTATGTATATCACGCACGTGTAGGTAATTTTTGGTCTGTGCTCAACGACCATTGATCGTACATATGGGTAAATTATTCGCAAACCGTCTTACAGATCAAGGTCATCATGGGTTCATTCTACTGTAGCCGAACATAGAGCCTAGAGTTCATTGGCTGTGACAACGAAACAGGTGTTGTGCTGACTTAAGTACAGAGTGCATCATAAAATTATTTGTAAGTAACTCCTGAAACCGTAAATTAAAGTGAGTCTGAAAGGGTTAACGAAGTTTGTGTGGCAAAGTGAGCTGCACGGCAAAGTGATTCCAACGTGACATGTCGTATTGCCTGCGCTCAGCCAGTACCGCACGGACAAAATTAATTGGAACATTCTACTTCCAAGAGGTGGATACTCTGGCGGGGGAAAGGAAATCCCTTACATTCACGGAATGCTTGAGTAACGTTGCGGTCAACGTAAGTAGGAAGCCATGCGTAGTCGGGAACGCCAATGAGAAGGAACGGAAGCCCTTACAAGATGTATCCGCATTTTTGGAGGAATCTTCCTGGGCCGATGCCCGCTTACGTATGCGCTTACGTCATTGTGTGAGCAGAAAAGTATACGCTATTCGAGACTTATTAAGCAAGTTTGAAATCCACCTATGAATAAAGTTACTACCTCCAGCTTCATGTATTTCACGCAAGTGCCAACTATAAACTACTGGTAAGGTCAACAGCGAGTCAGTGAAATAATTTCCACGTGCTAACGTCGTATTAAATCTATGACGTTTAAATTCGTGGACGCAGATTTTTACTCATTTTATATTCTGTATATTTCATTCGCTTAAACGAGTGAGAATTGGTGTATTAGTAACATGCTTATGTATTAACAATTTTGCATTTAAACTTCATCGATCCACGAATGAAATGAGAACAGATTTATACCCAGATGACAAAGCAAGCCCAACACAGAAGACTTCCTTCGATAACAGGTGCCACGTTTCGGCACACACAACACACTCGCATAGACACGGTAAGAGGAGAACCTACAGACGAACTGTCACTTACTCCCACAGCAAAAATCATTCGGAGATCACAGGACGAGCGTGTTTGACTTCCCTTAGAGTGGAGAGTAGTGGAGAGGTTTGGGATTCTCTTAACATCCTAGTCTTGAGAGCCGATGAGGGTGAAGCGAAGTGAGTATGGCGCAGCGCCTGAATGAAAGGGGAGGGAGGAATGGGAGATCCCCGAGAAAACCCGCCGACCAGCGGCATTGTCCGGCACGATTCCCACATGCGAATATCTGGGAGTGACCCCGCCGGGTATTGAACCCTGTTCGCCTAGGTGGGAGGCTAGTAGTCTAACCACTACACAACCGCGGCCCCTTAGTCTCTTTGTAATTGTCTACTCTGTTGCTTTTCTGTTCAGCTTGACCACAACCTATCTCTCTCTCTCTATCTCTCTAACATCTCCTGATTGATGACTCAGTGAAACGGTGCGCTTGCAACTAAGACATTTTAATTTGCCCCAAACCAGTCGGACGCTATGGTAAAACTGCCTGACACCGTCACTGGAAGCGATCCGCAAACTCTGTTATTATCACTGATACAATTTCCACTAGATGGTACAATTTTGTTATTTTTCTGGGAGATTTTTTATTAATAATTTTCTTTAGGATGCACTAAAAACACGATCACAAAAGATGGAATTTATAGGTACATTCTGGAATCGTTCTCCACGTGGCTACGTTCTAAATAAAACTTTTCACCTTGAATTATTATATACGTGGTCGGTAGCAAAGGAGATTGTGAAAGAGGAAATAAAACGTGGTCGCAAAAGTGATTATAATCATAAAATTAATATACGTCCCCTGTTGTTCCGCATATGAGAAAGTAAAATTAATTGCGAAACACAAACGGTTTGTTCGGGGCGATTTTATTTTTCCATCGCCGTGGCGTTAATCTCCTCTTCCGGGAGCACACTGCCAAATGAAATATTTGCAGATGCGGCGTAAATCTTCTCTTCCGGAAGCACATCGCGAAATGAAATATTTGCAGATGCGGAACATACAAGAAATTCTTTGATGATTATTTTTTTCTTTCCACGAAGCGGGAATATTACACTCTGTCTTCTCCGAGTTGAAACAACTTCGCACATCGTTATCAACGGCTTTTGACCTCTTCAGAATCGCAAAAACCTTGGGTGACAAAAAAAAATTATGTTGCAGGACTTAACAAGTATCATACAAAACACATGTGAACACAAATGGGTTTCTTTCAAACCTATTAATGCAAACATACTTTGCATTTGATAATGTCACAGTTTTGTTTCACTATGTAAGGCAATTAACTTAAGTTTATATATATATATATTTATTTATTTATATATAGTATTGCATGTTTATTTTAGGCTCCGATCCGCTAGGTTGCTGAATAACAGCTCAGAAATGTTGGGTCTTCAAAGCATTCGGGCTCGAACCGTCGCAATTACTATCTCATATTTATAAGGGCATGACCATAGGCTGAAGATAAGTTAAACACGGCTCAGAATACACAAATGTGTCTATTACTAACTCCGAGTACAGCAAGGCGCGTCAGAAAACCCTTTGTACAGTCACAAGATTAACAAGAAGACGCAAGTTTTAAATCCGTTCAGACACCGGTTCCTCAATCGTGGACATGTTGCACACGAAGAATATTTATGGCCATTGCTGTGCACAGCGAGGAATCAGTACCCAATGCCTCGCGTCTTCCCGACGTGTAATCTGAATTGTGGAAGTTACCACACCTCCCGTTTATGAATGATGGTAGTGTCTTTGAACATGCTGCACGTTGTTCACCGGTTGCAAAAAGTACGCTAAGCGCAAGTACAGTGCTTAGGAAAACAGTGCACGATCTCAGCACTTCGACTCATTGATTAATGCGTGACCGAACGAGTTAAAGGCTTGTTGCTTGTCCGATAACGTTTGCAACACCTTCGTACGTTCCATTAATGGTTACGTCCAACTTTTCTGGAGCCCTGCCGAAGTTCTACTTTCAGAATATCCCTCCGCTTCATACAAAAAAAAGTTTGACGAAGTCTAGAAAATTACACCAAAAGGACTACGCACCGCATTCGGGCGCGTTTAGTTTATATTTCTTACTAGGCATTAACAACACCTAATTTCTCTCTGTTTTATTTATATAAATTATAAATGCAATACTATAATTTATAGATATATATATAACATCAGTATAGTTTATTTTAAGGAAAAGAACGACACTTGTATGTTAACAGAAGTGCAAAACACTTGTGGTACATGACATATTTAGAAAACAAACGAACACGTCACACATAGGCTTATTTTTCGAAGGTTTAATTAAGAAAGTGTGAAGATACTGCGAATAGACTATAACAACCGTTTCGCATGAAATAAAATTCAACAACGCTACTGCGTGAAACGTTTTTTTTTAGCATAAACACAGCGCTTGCACAAAATAAAATTTCCAAACTTAAAAAAAAACTTAAGTAGGAGTATGAANAGTTTATTTTAAGGAAAAGAACGACACTTGTATGTTAACAGAAGTGCAAAACACTTGTGGTACATGACATATTTAGAAAACAAACAAACACGTCACACATAGGCTTATTTTTCGAAGGTTTAATTAAGAAAGTGTGAAGATACTGCGAATAGACTATAACAACCGTTTCGCATGAAATAAAATTCAACAACGCTACTGCGTGAAACGTTTTTTTTTAGCATAAACACAGCGCTTGCACAAAATAAAATTTCCAAACTTAAAAAAAAACTTAAGTAGGAGTATGAAATAATGTATGCGTGAATGTCGTTAGTATTCGTTCGATTGCAAACGTTAATTGAAATGTTTTCTTTTGACTATATATTGTGTCGTTTTCGAGTAGAAATATTGCTTACTGCGTCTGCAGTTGCGGACGACTTTGAGTGGTGCAGCAGGAATGATGCTGGGCCACCCATTTACCTCTACTCTCGAACTGCAGTAGTGTGTACGGAGCTCAAGTACAAAACTCACGGCTAAGTATAGGCTGTTCATAATAAATTGATCCTCGTTTGCATACGTTCGCCGTCGTGTCGTTTTCGAAATTAAAGTTGAATTTTGTCGAGTTTCAGTGTTTTTGAGTGTTTTAACATTCCGTGGAAACACACCAGATGCAGAATTGAACTCCACGCTAATTTTCTTCCACGCCTCTTCTTTTTGTTTTCACGTAACGACGTCGGTTTGTTTACATTCAATTGCCACTGCAAATTAAAGTTTCATTTTCGCAAGAAACAAAATTTTCTGACCTCGAAAGCTTGTTTTCTTCCCTATTTACCTTTCACGAACTTAACCAACACACCGTAATAAACAAATGAAGCTCTCATTTCAGCCAATCGCAAGTCGATGTGTCATTGCATTTTTGCCACATTTACCTTAAGGACACTGTCTACCGGCTGGCAGTTGCAAAATTTAAGTAGGAAACCAAGGAAATTTCGCCTCAGTGTGTTAATTTTTAACATAGGCGTTCCAAACAAAATGTATTCTTCTCGAAATTGTAGGATAAGATCCCTACTAGCGTATATTGTCAATATAGATAAGCAGTATGTAATTTTTTGAAAAACATAAAATTTAAAAATTTGTTGCGAACAGGCTTTAAATTTTATGGAAACATCTCCACTGTAGAGAACTTCTCCTAAAAGTCGGTGAATTGGTACATTTTGTTTGAAACACCCACCTATAAAATGAATGCACTGGGGCGAAATTTCCTTAACATGGGATTTCCTATTTAAATTTCGCAGTTGCCAGCCGGGTGGGAGTGCCCTCAACCCATGTTTACCAGTAAAATTATGTCAAGAAACCGTACGATTATAATCGTCACTTAATCGTTCTATTTAAGTTAATCGCAAGTTTAGGTAACCAATATTTTAAGCAGACGTGGCGAAACCGGCCCTAAGTCTTGATGTTGTATTGCGAGCGTACTTCTTAAATTTACGGGGAATCAAGTTAGTGTTTTTCTGCTTTATACACATTACAGTACGAAATGACGTATAAGTAAAGCACATTTATGTTCCCAACGATTTCACGTTTTCACTTGGCTAAAGCATGAATTAAGTAATCAGGCCCATGGCAACGTCAATTTTACGTATATGACGGAAGAATACGCCGTGTGCATATAAGTATATCTTTAAGCAGGGATTTCAAAAGTGTCCAGTTTACCGTGAACAGCCTACAATAAATTGTAGTGTGATAAGAATGTGTAACAGAACTCCGCTGGGTCCGCGGTGGTGCAGTGCTTAGACTACTCGCCTCCCACCCAGGCGAACCGGGTTCGATTCCCGGCGGGGACGCTCCCGGATGGATTTTCGCACGTGGGAAACGTACCGGGTGGGTTTTCTCGGGGAACTCCCGTTCCCCCCGACCTTGCATTCCGGCGCTGCTCCATACTCACCTAGTTTCACCCTCATCGACTCTCAAGACCTCGATGTTAAGAGCCGCCCAAATCTCTCCACTCCACATAACATCGGCACCAATGCTATGTCAGTTGTGGTACCCCCCCCCCCCCNATGATGCATTGTCCTCCCCTGTGCACCAGGCAAGTAGTGTGTCAGTACGCAGTTTCGACTACAATGGCGAGTCTCCGTAAGCCTGCGCTTACGGCTGCCTCGTACCGCGGGCTCGTTGTCGAAGCGCGCCTTTGGGCAAACAGATTCATAGCAAGCGTAGGCTCATCGTTTCGGATCTCGCATTGTTTCTCCGCTGGCATGATGAAGGCCGTTCCCTTCGAGGTTGAACGGTTCTTGCGCCATATCGCCCGGTTGGTTTCGCGCATACTGCAGCTGCGCGTCAGTTTTCGCCCAGGGTTGGCAGTATCTCTGATGCCGCATTTCGAATTACTCCCAGGCTTGGCAGTATCTCTGATGCCGCATTTCAAATTACTCCCAGGCTTGGCAGTATCTCTGATGCCACATTTTGAATTTCGCCCAGGATCGAAGCATGTTTAAAGCTGTTTTCGGGGTCGGCTTACAGGCTTAAATTAACCCAAGCTCAATCCTTACATCATCACACACGGCCATGGCTTACCAAGAATTAGAAACTAGAATACTTCGCAAAGAAGTCCAACTTTCCAGCCAGCTACACCACGGAGATAAGCAAAGGATAAACATTATTTATTAAAAAATTACTTAATTTTCTTCACTGACACTGACAGGATCTCATCATAAATGGGTGAAAGAACGAAGGTTTACATTAAGAAATTGTAAGGTTAATTTCCTAAAATGGAGACTGAAGAAGCTATCAGTATAGCCGGCCGGGATTGAACCAAGGAGTTAAAAATTTCAACAAGTTTGAAACGCCTAATAGTGGCCCTTTTCAGCCCTTCTTTCCGAAGGAAAGAAAGGCTAATGAGATCACTATCATGTCTGTGTGTCAGTGTGTGTGTTTATGTGTGTGTATGTAAATGTGTGTGTATGTCTGTGCGTGCGTCCATTTTCAATGTTTAAACGCGTCAACCAAAGTTAACAAAACTCGGTACAGTATTTAGTAAGGACACCTGACTTGAATAGTTTTCGACCACGATGGGCACTTACTTTCAAAATAGTGGCCATTTTAATATTTATATTATATATAATATCTCTGCAACCATTCCACCGATTTAAACCATATTTTGTATGCTGGCAGAATATCGTGTAAGCATGAAACTTCGAAATTTATATTATTATTAGTCCGCCATAAGATAGCACCAAATGAAAAATTAAGATTTTTCATTATAACTCGAAAACTATCAAACCATTCTCACCCAATTTGACATGTAAGTAATACTATTACAGACCAGCAGGTAAACGTAAGTGAATGAACTTGATTAGGTACTTATTTTCAAAACGGCTGTTATAAAAATATGTTAGGTTTATTTGGTATATCTACTATACCAATCAACCAATTTCGACCAGATTTTTCATGCTGAAAGTATTAATGTCATATCTCGGTAAACAATGAACCGATTCCTACTCAATTTGGCAAACAAGTAGTACTGCGGCAGTTGATGTTAAATTACATGTTTTAGGAATGTCAAACACTTATTTTCAAAATGGAGGCCATATAGTTATCTTAGCTTAGAATGTTATATTGTCGAAACCATGTAATATATTCCAACTTAACTTTGTATGCTGTCAGAATATATTACAACTATTAACTGTACTTACACAAAGCATTTTCTGTCCGCCATTTTGTAAGATAGCACCACACGAATAAATATTTTTTTTTAGTTATATCTTGGGAAACAATTAACCAATTCCTACCAAATTTGGCAAGCAATACCACTGCAGCAGGTGGCGTATACTGGTATCCTTTAAGTAAGTCAGGCAATTATTTTCAAAATTGTGGTTATGTAAACATTTTAGCTCGATATGTTTTATTTACGAAACAAATTCCAACTTAACTTTGTATGTTGGTAGTATCAATAACAACCATCAAATCTCTCTTTACAGAGCCTCATTTCTCTGCCATTTTGTAAGTTATACCCACGATAATAATTAAGTTTTTATGCATTATCTCGGGAAATAATCATTCCATTCTTACTAAATTTGGCAAAGAAGTTTTACTGTGGTAGGCCATAAAACTGTGTATATTTTTTAAGTGTGAGACATTTATTTTCAGAATGGCTGCTATAAATCATTTTAGCTTCGTGTGCTATATCCACGACCCTATGTAATCGACTTTAGCTTAACGCTCTTTACTTGCAGCATACAGTCATCAAATGTGATGATACATAACATTTTTGTCATACATTTATGAAGATCGGCACATGAAAAGTACGGACGTTTTCTGCCATATCTCAAGGAACTATCAATTGATTTTCACCAAATTCTTCGCGCAAGTAGTGCTATGGTAGGCCATGTAAACTTGCATATTTTAAGTGGCTCAGTTTTCTATTTTTAAAATAACGGCCCTTTAAATATTTTGCGTTAGTAAATCTTATCATTCGAAACATTAGACTGATTAAATTCGAAGTTTACGCTCGAATTCGACCACCGTAACGCAGTTGATTGCACACTAATTTATGGTACGAGGTTTCCTGGGTTCGAGTCCCGGGTAAGTCACATGTGTATCTGTAATTGTCCCACTTTTGTTGCATATGTTTCTAGTTTCATCTCTAATGACATTGCTTTTAACTAGACAAGTCCTACTCAGCAACTCAGCTTTTAAGAAATTATTTTTTAATGAATTGCACTCTTATTGAGGATAGTAGGCTCGTAGTTTCATTAGTAAATTCTTCTTTCTATTGGCGTTTTAAATATAAATAGCGGAATATCACTGTTTCTCTTAGTATAAACAAACTTAATTAATGTAAGCGAAAAGTAATTTATTAACTGTTCATCCCCAATGTTTTAGAACACTTTTTATATTACATTATTATAAAAATAATTTTCCGTGATATATCAATTGAAAGGTTTTGCTCAATTTAGCAGTCTAAAAGTAACATTTCATACTCAAGGATATTTTACTTCTTAAGGGTTGTATAAAAAATGTTCGCATCATCTTCAGTAATTCGTGCGCGCTGAATTTTGATCTCTGATGGAATACATGATTTTCACTTCAGTTTTATTATATATCATAATAAGAACGCATAATTTTTTTTAATTCCATTAGTTTAAAAAAAACGAATTTTTTTGGCATTTATAATTTTTTTTATAAATAATTTTGTACTTTGATACTTAGTATTCAGGGCAGAAAAATAATAATGCTCCATTTTTTCTCCTGTTTTTATGTAATTTATTTTAAATGTCCTTGCCTTATCAACGAGGGAGGCCGGTCGATAAAAACAAAATCAAAAAAGGACTAACAAACTAAATTAATATAATCGTATATCAAATAACAATACGAACGCTCATGTCTTACTTTGAACTTGATCCCTAAGCTTTTCTCGCCAAACGTTGGCGTTCTAGCCAACTACCGTTGAAAGAAATTATTCGCAAATTTTACCATATCAATGACTACGAATAGTAAGAAAGTGCGTTAAATAATTTTTTCATGCATAGATGGTAGCGTTCCTACATTCACTCACGGGACGGTCAAATGCGCACGGAATTCCCAGCTTTGTATAGTAGCGACGTTAAACATTCCTATATTTGCAGCCTGATGTGAGGTATTATTCCCTTACTATTTGTAGGTTAAAAACTACCATCAGAGTATAGGAAGTTAACCAGAAAAAAATTTAACAGTGCAACTTTAAATTAGAAGAAAATTTGCTGACAGAATTTCACATGGTAAAAGGGCTAACCTGTTGCTACCAATTGCATCTAGCTGGTCAGTGTGTGGTACAAGTTCTGCAACCATCGAATGTACTCGGTTTCCCTCGTCGGCTGAGGACCAACATGGCCGCCATTTCAATTCACGCGTGTGTGGACACATGGAGTGGAACGTATATTATCACCCACCTCGTGCCCATATCGATAACTTATGGTTATATATAAAGTAAACTAGTACTGCCATGTTTTTATTTTTTTTTATTTGAACTAATTAAAGTTAGTTGTCGTCATTTGGTTACGTTCAGCGAGAGTAGCTGAGCGTATCCAACGGTTGCTGAAGTTGCATCACGGGCTCTATGGTTAGGTTTGGGACTGAGTAAATAGCCGTGCGCCAGTGAATACCTTTCGTCACTTCGTTAGCATTAATTAACCGTATGCCCGAGCAGTTTACTAACAAAAATTCCAAACAGTGTTAAAACATGTAATAATAAATCGGTAACCACATTTTTTCTATACGTTATAGCATTCCGATAAAAGGTTTTCCTAAATAGATTATTGAAAAAAAAATTTGCAAATGCTTATTTAATCTCATTGATTTTGTAACAGTTATTTACTTGAACGTTAAATTTGTGATACATTATAATCAAAAGTAAGAGCTCTACTGTAATGTCTACCCATAATAGTTTATTTTGAAAATGTTTTATTTTGTGTAGAGAATTTTAGTATAATGTTAACAGATGTACTCGTGGCGTTACAGTTATTTGGTTAACTATATCAGTAATATATATATATACACTATACTAGTGCGTGTATATATATGTATATATACACTCTACTAGTGCGTGTATATACATATATATACACTGTACTAGTGCGTGTATATACATATATATACACTGTATTAGTGCGTGTATATACATATATACACTGTACTAGTGCGTGTATATACATATATATATATACACGCACTAGTACGACTATGTTCTCAGAGCGGGCAAACGGAAATACTGCCTTCGTGGAACAAACATGGAGTTATGCGACTTACTGCCTTCGTGGAACAAACATGGAGTTATGCGACTTACTGCCTTCGTGGAACAANATATACACGCACTAGTACGACTATGTTCTCAGAGCGGGCAAAAGGAAATACTGCCTTCGTGGAACAAACATGGAGTTATGCGACTTACTGCTCGCAGTCTGTCACGGGGACTGTCTGCAATTCAACAGGTGAGCGGCGGAAACTGCCGCTGGCCACGCCAACCGGCAATAATATTGGCGAGAACAGGGCCATAATGGCGATTATCATCCGGCTGTTAATGTAATGGAAGCGTGGAAAGTAGGCCGCGCGCCATCAGGCTGCAGCACATCGCACACCGCGCACCGCATTACAGATAAGTACACACAGCGAAATAGCAATGCGGTTCCTCTCATGTGGACGTGCCGTTTCTCTGATCAGCAGGGCGAGGCTCTGTGAATGAGCCTTGTACCTGGTATCTGATTGGTTGCTGCGTGCTGCGAAAAATTCCCTAATGGCTGGGGGACCGCGGTGGTGTAGTGGTTAGACTGCTCGCCTCCCATCTAGGCGAACCGGGCTCGATTCCCGACGGGGTGGTTTTCGTATGTGGGAATCGTGCTAGACAATGCCGCTGGTCGGCGGGTTTTCTCGGGGATCTCCCGTTTCCTCCGCCCCTTTCATTCCGGTGTTGCTCCATTATCACATCGCTTCAACCTCGTCGGCTCTTAAGACCTCGATGTTAAGAGCCGCCAAAATCTCTCCACTCCACTCCTAATGACTGGGCTGCCAGCTGGCGAGTAGGTTAAGGCGTTGATTAGGAAACGGTGTCCCAGCATGTTGCTTACAAGTGACGCCATTATGTTGGCACGTGTAGCTGGAGTTCGCGGTATAAGCTGTTGTGATGTGAAGTGAAGAGATTTGGGTGGCTCTTAACATCGAGGTCTCCAGATCCGAGGTGCGTACCACCGGGAATCGAATCCGGTTCGCCTAGGTTGGAGGCGAGTAGTCTAACCATTACACCATCGCAGCCCCTTACAAGCTGTTGTTTTGCCTCTGTATTCGTAATTACTCTGTGCACACTGCACCTTCAGACGTGGGGTGCATCGTTTCGTAAATGACCTCAATTTTAAGACTATTGTTTTAAATTGTGGTCAGAATTAAGAATAGCAGTAACAATTTTGTGACTGAAGCTTAAATGTGTAAGAGATATAATTAAATTTTGTGGGCCTAACACGTACGTAGTTATACAATACAGAATCAACTTGCATGTAACCGAATCTGAGATATTTAAAATAAATACTTTTCTTGTATTCTAATTCTTTGGTCTAATTATTACATTATAATTTTTCTAGTTTAAATTTTAACTTAGGCTTCAGTTAGTAAATTTGTTTTTGCGAAGGTAAACCATAACACAAAGAACTTCCTTAAAAAATTGTTTAGCGGTCATCAACATTTGGAAGTAGGCTGCTTCATAGGCTGTATTTAACATCGAAAAAATTTAAAGTTGACCGGTTCGCTTTTATAAAAACTTAAAAACTAAATTCAACGAAATGAGTGACACAAGTAACGGTGAAAACCAATTTTGGTTTGGTAATTGTTTGCGTAACTACTTGAAATTATATTCCTTGAATTATGTGCATTGTCTACTATATGTAACGACTTTCAAATGTTGCGAGTGAAGGTCAACATAAAGGATTCCCTTTCAAAATAATAAATGTAAAATCAATTGACACATACGTTTACATGTATTTCGGTATAGAACATTTTACGTCAGTGTCGAATTTAACTACCTCAAGGAGTAAATCGCAGTTCCTAGAAGAGTTATATTGGTGAAGCGTTTGTTGGTTTTCATTAACAGATCAAAGAACATTAACCGGTACATTATTCTTGACGTAACACAGGTAGTTTTTGTGTGCTTTTCACATTGCTTGGAACCGTTGACTTAAAAATGCCGGTCCGACGTTTATTAACTTTTAGTCTGTGTTCGTGTCCTGCTCGTGTTACATAGAAACGAGCATATTGTGAAGGTTTCGACGCCTTCTTTTTTTCGATAGTAACAGTTGCAATTCCCCATCAAATTATCTTCACCGGTAGGAAGTTCAAAACACTCATTCCTGCGTGAGGTTTTTTTTTTTCCTGTCCTGCCCTAATCCGCGGACGTCGGAGTTCCGAGATAGAGGTAGGACCTAGGTGCGTATGAAGGATGTTTGTTAATTCANCATGGAGTTATGCGACTTACTGCTCGCAGTCTGTCACGGGGACTGTCTGCAATTCAACAGGTGAGCGGCGGAAACTGCCGCTGGCCACGCCAACCGGCAATAATATTGGCGAGAACAGGGCCATAATGGCGATTATCATCCGGCTGTTAATGTAATGGAAGCGTGGAAAGTAGGCCGCGCGCCATCAGGCTGCAGCACATCGCACACCGCGCACCGCATTACAGATAAGTACACACAGCGAAATAGCAATGCGGTTCCTCTCATGTGGACGTGCCGTTTCTCTGATCAGCAGGGCGAGGCTCTGGGAATGAGCTTTGTACCTGGTATCTGATTGGTTACTGCGTGCTGCGAAACATTCCCTAATGGCTGGGGGACCGCGGTGGTGTAGTGGTTAGATTGCTCACCTCCCATCTAGGCGAACCGGGCTCGATTCCCGACGGGGTGATTTTCGTATGTGGGAATCGTGCTAGACGATGCCACTGGTCGGCGGGTTTTCTCGGGGATCTCCCGTTTCCTCCGCCCCTTTCATTCCGGCGTTGCTCCACTATCACATCGCTTCAACCTCATCGGCTCTCAAGACCTCGATTTTAAGAGCCGCCCAAATCTCTCCACTCCACTCCTAATGGCTGGGCTGCCAGCTGACGAGTAGGTTACCAAGGCGTTGATTAGGAAACGTTGTTGCGGAATGTTGCTTACAAGTGACGCCATTATGTTGGCACGTGTGGCTGGAGTTCACGGTATAAGCTGTTGTAATGTGAAGTGAAGAGATTTGGGTGGCTCTTAACATCGAGGTCTTTAGATCCGAAGTGGGTACCACCGGGAATCGAATCCGGTTCGCCTAGGTTGGAGGCGAGTAGTCTAACCATCACACCATCGCAGCCTCTTACAAGCTGTTGTTTTGCCTCTGTATTCTTAATTACTCTGTGCACACTGTACCTTCAGACGTGCGTGCATCGTTTCGTAAATGACCTCAATTATAGGAGGATCATTTTTAATTGTGGCCAGTCTTAAGAGATATAATTAAATTTTGTGGGCTTAACACCGTACGTAGTTATACAATACAGAATTAACTCGCATGTAACCGAACCTGAGATATTTAAATTAAATAATTATCTTGTGTTCTAATTCTTTGGTCTAATTATTACATTATAATTTTTCTAGTTTAAATTTTAACTTAGATTCCAGTTAGTAAATTTGTTTTTGCGAAGGTGAACCATAACACATAGAACTTCCTTAAAAAATTGTTTAGCAGTCATCGACATTTGGAAGTAGGCTCCTTCATAGGCTGTATTTAACATCAAAAAAATTAAAAGTTGACCGGTTCACTTTTATAAAAATTTAAAAACTAAATTTAACGAAATTAGTGACACAAGTAACGGCAAAAACCAATTTTTGTTTGGTAATTGTTTGCATAACTACTTGAAATTATATTCCTTGAATTATGTGCATTGTCTACTATATGTAACGACTTTCAAATGTTGAGAGTGAAGGTCAACATAAAGGATTCCCTTTCAAAATAATAAACGTAAAATCAATTGACACATACATTTACATGTATTTCGGTATAGAACATTTTACGTCAGTTTCGAATTTAACTACCTCAATGAGTAAATCGCAGTTCCTAGAAGAGTTATAATGGTGAAGCGTTGGTTGGTTTTCATTAATAGATCAAAGAACATTTGCCGGTACATTATTCTTGACGTGACACAGGTAGTTTGTGTGTGCTTTTCACATTGCCTGAAATCGTTGACTTAAAAATGCCGGTCCGACGTTTATTAACTTTTAGTCTGTGTTCATGTCCTGCTTGTGTTACATAGAAACGATCATATTGTGAAGGTTTCGACGCCTTCTTTTTTTCGATAGTAACAGTTGCAATTCCCCATCAAATTATCTTCACCGGTAGGAAGTTCAAAACACTCATTCCTGCGTGAGGTTTTTTTTTTTCCCCCGTCTTGCCCTAATCCGCGGACGTCGGAGTTCCGAGATAGAGGTAGGACCTAGGTGCGTATGAAGGATGTTTGTTAATTCATTAGCTGATGCCATGGTGATACATTTTGCACATTACATGATTACGTTGTTTCTCCGTGCGTGTTACTGCTTCCGATTATAAGCTGTTCTAGATAAACTGAGCCTTTTTCAAAGTCCTGCTTAAGATCTACTTGTATGCACATTATGTATTCTTCCATCGTATGTGAAAATTAACATTAACATGGGCCTCGTCACTTTATTCATGCGTCGACCAAGTAAACCTGTATAACTATCGGAAAGTTAATTTTTTAATGTGTGCTAATTTCTACACTTGTATGCATAAATTAGAACATAAAGCATAAAAAATTATTTCAGTGCTCACAAATTTTTACCTAAAACTTTTAATTTGACGGTTAAGACATAGAACTACTTTCACTCCATCTTTACCAACTTCGCTGGGTGCATGACAGTCAGTGTGCCCATTAAAATATATGCAGATGGGGGCAGTGACATTTTATAGGCATTTATTTCAGAAGTGGTTAATTAATCGTTAACGCCCTAATCTCAGAACAACCATGGTTCATTCTCAAGAGTGACGTAGCAGTATATAACCTAGCAGCGAAAGAGCGGGGCTGTAGTTACTGCTGTTTCTAGCCACGTACAGTAAGTACGTAACATAATTATTAAATATCTGAAAAATTCGCGATTTCAATGACCTGTTGTCGTATGTAAAACCATGCAAATATCACTGTTCATTTGTTTGTATTTTGTATTAGCGGAAGATGGTGTTTTGCTCTGCATTTCATTGCGTGTTTATTATTGACTCAGAGTTGTCCAGGAGGTGTGAACAAACGGGTGGACCAATAGCATAAGCAATACAAACGTACAAGGTTTTTAATTCTAGCTTGTCCCGAAATGAAACCGCGAGTTTTTCATGTGTCTAATAATTATGTATGTATTATATATATTCGTGACAGTATGAGAAGGGTGCAAAGTATGTCAGTATACAGGGGTGAAACCGCCGCTTATACTGCGAACTCCGGTCGCACACGCCATAAAAAATGGCGTCACCGACCAGCAACACGTCGGAATGCTGTTCGCCAATCAGCGCCATCCAGCAGCCCAGGCAGCAGGGAATCTTTCGCACCACGCTATAGCCAATCAAAGCACAATTCTTCGTTCCCACAGACTCGCGCAGCCAATCAGAGAATGGGTAGGCCCACATCAAAAGAACCGCGACGTAAATTCATCTCTCTGTTTAATTGTCTACTTTGCAATTATATTCGGAAAAGTTATCAAGGACTTTTGAAGGAAAAAAAATTAAATGTTCCTCTAGCTGCATCCGGATTATGTTGCTGGGTGAAAATAATTTACTGGAACATCTGTAATGACCCAGGGCTTCGTATCCATGAGTGAAGAGATGTCCGTTTTGTACGGGCCGGAGAGCGCGAGTTGTGGCGAGGGTTTAGAGACGAGAAAGGGTGTGTGAGAGAGAGAGGGAGAAGGAAGAAAGCAAAGGAGGGTGGAACGGGTCGACAACAAGCATTAGACACGGAGAGCTCTCGTCTGTTCAGCCCGGCCCCCGGCGCAAACTCCCCGGATATTTGTCGCAAACTTGCGGCAGAAACGCCACCTTCAGCGGCGATGGGGTTACGGGCGCGACACAGCAAACAAAGCAGGCGACATTGCGGAATAATGTGTACCGTGCTACGAGGCCGGCGCACTCGCCCGTGTTCGCAGTTCTTGTTCACGCAGCTATCTCTCTGCTGAAGTTGTGCGCCATTTCAAACCCCGGTATGGGCAAACAAACAAGCATGAGAAGCTTCCTACGAATAGCTTAATGTTCGCTACAAATATACGTTCTTGCGATTTATTAACTTTATCGTAAATTCTCTGTTACAATTTACTTGATTTTTTTTTTTGTGTTGACTGTAATGCGGCTTGGGGCTTTTGAATAAGAGCAGCATGTTTTAGTACAAGGTTATAAATGTAATGTTATTGCGTATAAATGAAATTAGCATAATTCGCGACAAGACTGGCGTCTTATTTTTGCTTAAGTAGAAGTAAGTCTCATTAGCATAAATTATAGATCAAATCTATGATTAGATACCTGAGAAATTCGCGGATTCTTTTCGGGGCAAGCTAGAAATCAAAAACGTGTACGTATGTGTCACTTTTGTGATTGGTCCGCGCGTTGTTTGACACCTCATTCATATATCTGGGCCAATACCAAACTTGGCATGCCTAATCAACACCATCCACTCTTGCAGTAAGTAACCAATGAGACGATGTCTGATTGTTTGACCATAAGACTGTGAGTTCCAAACTAGAAGTCAGCGTATTCGCGAAATTTTCAGGTCTCTATCTATGATGTTATCTTAACCATTTCAGACCCACATGAGTGTTTTTTCAGGTGTTTAAAATAAGAAAAAATTTTATGTTCCCTGTACTTAGGCCGTTAGAGCACTTGTTTCGTTACCACGGCCAATCAACTGTAGAGTTTGGTTTCAGCTATATTAATATGAAACTCTCATAACCTAGAAAGATGGCGCGGTTCACGAATCAGTTATCCGCAGGGAAGATCATTGGCCACCGAGTACAGCACTGTACATTAGAAGCCAAAAAATGACCTTCCCGTGCGTTATATGCCGTACAGGGGGAAATGGGGTAGAGTGCGCGCTAAGGTACGCGGTAGCCACTCAGTGTCCCAACACTGAACTGATTCTCTGCCAATACGACTGTCATAAACGACGTGGATAGTATTTGAGAATAGAACGCTGGTTAAGTAAACAAGTGCTGTGAGATGTTTGTATAATTTATATAACCAATTTTTAATGCAATTAAGTTTAATTCAAATTGGTAAAAGTATTTTATTCAAATAAAATGGATTGTCTTTCGAAATTTGAGGTACAAACACACACTTTCATCAGTGTTGACCACGTGACTTTGGCAGTTATATTGATGTGGGGTAGGTCAATGTTGGGTGCATGCGCAGAAGACGATAATAGGTCCACCTCAACTTTAATCTATGTCGTGTCACTGTGTACGGTCGCACACGCTGCGGCGTTTTCTACACTCGCCCGCCTTCGTAGTGAACTCCCCAGTTTCGAATTCCGCTGCGCTCATTTTCTCCACTCGCTAAATCGGGAGTGTGAAGGCCGGTGAAAGAAGCTCCGCTAATCCTTTCCGCATTATTCGACGTCTTCGTCGTCAAGCGGCGACGAGACGTTTGTCGGGGAAAGAATTCTCAGCGTTTCCAGCCACACGATGTGTCGTCTGTCTGTAGACGAAAACTTATCCCACAAGCTTTCACACCTGTGCACCTCTTCCACCACTTAACTACTACCATAGTCTGTACGCGGTTTCTCCGCACGTTTTTAATTAAACCTTTGAAAAATCACCCCATGTATGACGTGCTTGATTCTTCCCTACATATGTCGCGTATCACAATTGTTTTAACACTTCTGGTAACGTAAAAATATCTTCATTTTGATTAAATTGAACATTCACTTAAAATGTATGTATAAATTATAATATTGAATCAATATGAAATAAGTAGTGAGAAAATAGATGTGTTAGTAATTCCTAGTAAGAAATAGTTCTTATGTAAAATATTAAAGTGACTGCGCACGAATGCGGTGCGCTGACATACGATGTAAGTTCCCTAGACTCAGTTACGCTATGTTTGCATGAGGCGGAGGAATATACTGTAAGTATAACTTGAACAGAGCTTCAGAAACTTCGGAAGTAACCGTGAATGGACTGCAGAATAAATACCCTGCGCAGGAGATGACAGGTAAAGATTCGTGGACGACCCGGCGCAATATCCAACTGAAAACAAGACTCAGACAGCCACAAAGAGAAGTGAAGTTACCCACACGAACTACATATATAGTGAAAAGGTATTTCGGCAACTTTTTTAAAGCGACGAGTGATTTAACATAGAGTAAATCATTAAAAGCATGCCTTTAACGTTTCACTTGGTTTCAGAATATTTGTTTGTGTTGACAATTGTAATTAATTTAATATAATTTTCAAATTAAGCTTTATTATATTATTTAAACAAAGTGCAGTACAATCTTCGGTTGTTTTACTAGTTTATAGACACAAATATAATTTTTAGGTTATATTTAATTTGTTATTAGAGGGTATAGCGGATTTTTCATGTATTCCCTAGAGGTTAGGAAGTATTGCATGTTATAAATCACGTGAGGTAAAAAAAAAAAATCCTTGTTGGCTGTCGTGTCACCATTTCTGGTTGGAGGATGTATGTGGCTTGGTCAGACGACAACCAATCAGGAAGCATGTTAGAAAAGAGGTGATACTGAAGTACCAAGTCGAACGTTTTTCTTTAATAGAAATACTACTACCACCACCAATGATGGGCGTGTGTGGGAAAATGAGCAGAGAAATGATTTAATAAGGAATAATATATAGGTGAATATTTAAGTTAATTTCTGCAAGATGTTGGAATTGTTATTATCGAAAATTAAAAACTAGTAAAAAGTTATTTTATTTTGTTTTTTAATAAGATTAAAGAATTAACTGTTTAATTTGTTGAAGAAAACGAACTAGTGGAATAAAAATGGTAAACAGAATTTCGGTTTTCTATTTACAACTGAAATTTTACAATATCAGCATATTTAAGATCCATCATAAGTAGTGATTTTCGATTTTTCCGAGAAAAAAACCTTTTGGTTGTATTTGAAAACACATAAGTGTGTTGGCCACCAAAATAATACATTATTTTGTATCGGTATGAAATACTGCTAGACTTGTAAGCATTACTTACAAGTACTATTTCCTTGCCTAAATAATTAGGCAGCAGAATAATTTTTGGGTAATGGTATGTAAAAATCACAAATTAAGTGTTTCTTAGATGTACGAATCATACAAACCAACTCACTTACCGAAATGAAATTATTAGTATTAAAATAATATATTTACTATGAGTTATATCTAGGAATATTTAAAATCACACTATATTATTTATGTCTTCGTAATTTTGAAAAATTGTTTACAATAAAACATTAACAGATTTTTTATTTGTAACGGTTTATGATAATTTGTACATTGATTAATGCTAGAAATACCTTAAATGAATAAAACACGTTTCAGTCACTCTTGTTAAATTTGCTGTAAATATTTACTTTTAATTTATTTGTGCATCCCAAAAACAGTAAAACTGTGATTTTGGCATGCCATTTTGCGAAAACTATGCATTCTAAATGTGTTTAGGCGAGGAAAAAGTAACTGAATGTAATATTGACAAGTTGGGCTGTATTTTGTACAAATAAAAAATAAGGAATTTTTTTGCGTTGGGATTGCTTTAATTGTTACGCGTTTTAAGTGCCTTCCAATGAGTCACAGATGTTATTTCAAGGAGTAACCTAATTATGAATAGCCCAGTCAATATGTGTGGCCACTCACCGAAGGAAAACTGCAGGTGTGAAAGTAGAACATTGATGTCTTTATAGCTTACCTTGGTTTTGTTTAGNGCCACTCACCGAAGGAAAACTGCAGGTGTGAAAGTAGAACATTGATGTCTTTATAGCTTACCTTGGTTTTGTTTAGCGAAAATCAGGGTGGGCCAGAGTTACCAGATTCAGCAACCGATCTCAGAATCGATCCATTCCAAGAGAGTGGAAAATCTCGTGAATAAATTTTTTGACAAGCTTGATTTCAAACACATGCACGTTTCTGTTATGTTTGCAATTGTATCACGGTTTATCACACACGCGCAGGTGAACTCTTGGACCAATAAAAGACTTTCAAGGAAACAAGCACCGAATTCCGCACCACCTGGTCTGAGGTTAAACTGTCTACAGGCCGAAGCAGCAACCAATGAGCAGAAAGCTGAGGCTCGAAAGTACCTAGGATCTTCGAGTTTAGCATACAGGTCTTTTAAAACGCAAAATTTCTGTCGTCCTTTCCTATTCTATATGTATCATAGTAACATAATGCTGAAGTAAATCATTGGATAAAACGCCGTTGCAATAATGAGTCGTGTAAATTAATCCGTTTAGCCGCAATGTACAAGATCATAGACACGTTGCAAATGAAGGGCATTTATGTCCAGTACTTTAAACAGTGAGGAATCAGTACCGAATGCCTTGAGAGTCTTCCCGAAGGGTAATCTGATTGGTGAGCATTACCACGCTTCTCGTTTATGAATGGCTGATAGTAATGTTTTCGAGCACGCAGAACTGGGTTTAAAAAAGTACGCTAGGCTCAAGGAGAGTACACANGAATGGCTGATAGTAATGTTTTCGAGCACGCAGAACTGGGTTTAAAAAAGTACGCTAGGCTCAAGGAGAGTACACAACAAATTTTACAAGATTAGAAGACTTAGGCTAGCAAATTAATGTGTGACTTAACGGGCAGAGCGGTAACAACGATCATGGACAGACAGTAGGGTTGAAGATCTCACTCCAGCCGGCCAGATGTTTCTGAGAACTGAAAAAATTGAGTGTGAGTGAAGAGATTTTNTAGGGTTGAAGATCTCACTCCAGCCGGCCAGATGTTTCTGAGAACTGAAAAAATTGAGTGTGAGTGAAGAGATTTTGAGAGCCGATGAAGGTGAAGAAAGGTGAATATGGAGAAGCACCGAATTGAAAGGTCACGGGAAACGGGAGAGCCCCGAGAAAACTCGCCGACCTGCGGCATCATCCGGCACAACTCCCACATGCGAAAATCGAGGCGGTGACCCCGCCGGGAATCGAGCCCGGTTCGCCTTGATGGGAGGCGGGTAGTCTAACCACTGCACCACCGAAGTCTCCTAAAAAACTGAGTAATATGTGAGAGTGAGAATGAAGCTTTGTTTTCTGGCCAACCGGCATGTTAACCGAACGTGTACTGGGCTGATCGGGTGCGTCTCAATCCCTTGCACACGGCAGATGTGTGAGGTTTCAACTGGAAAGATAACAATCGCAAGGCGTTGTGTATTCATTCGCACAAGAATACGCTACCTTCTTTGGGGGTAATATCGATTACTGAAACGTTCGATGTGCTTCGGAAACTCCTTGCCGTTGGAACCCAGTTCGTGGAAGCAGAATGATATACTGCACTCCGCGCCTCCTCCGTGGAGCTGGAAGCGACTGCTTGATTAAATTTGCCCTCCTTGCAGCACATATGATACGTGCAGTGGCTCCGTGAGAGATATTCACGCCCCAACCCCCTTCCCGCACCTTCTTTTTTAACGTGTCTTGTGCTGACGTGCATCAACGTGAATGTGCGTGCGCAACACCCGAGAGTAAGGCACCTAGGTGTGTGATAGAGACAGAACAAATGCTGCAGTATTCGCCGCAGAACTTCGAGAGGACACGAGTGTGGGATCGTTGTCGTATTGTATCAATGCCAAGAAGCCTATCACGATGATGCATACATACCACGTGTTTCAGTAAAATGGTAATATTTTGGGAAGGGAAATTTTGCCCCATGGTATTGGGGATACGTGATAAATGGACAAATGTCCGNGTAAAATGGTAATATTTTGGGAAGGGAAATTTTGCCCCATGGTATTGGGGATACGTGATAAATGGACAAATGTCCGCTGAATTACGCCGTTTTCAGTAAAACGAAACGATAATGGAAAACGGTATGCTTATTTGCTAATAAAACGTACTTGTGATTGTGCAGGCGCAGTTAGTAACAAAANAACGATAATGGAAAACGGTATGCTTATTTGCTAATAAAACGTACTTGTGATTGTGCAGGCGCAGTTAGTAACAAAATCGGCGTTATTTTAATATTAGAATCCATGATACCACCACTGAGTAGCTAAGTATACAGAAAACAAGTGGACGTACTCGTTCGCTCTTATGCTGCGCGAAGTTCTAGAACAAGCCTTGTGTCTGATTGGCCACTGAGTGTTGCGAAAGGTTCCTATTGGCTGGGCTGCCAGCTCGCAACTAAGTTACCAGGCACTGATCAGCCAACGGCCTTCCGACATGTTGCTGGTCATTGCCACCATGTTGCTGGCGTGTGCGGCTGTAGTTTTGTAGCTCCGCTTCTGTATTGTTGAGTATTCTGTAGCCCATTNGCCACCATGTTGCTGGCGTGTGCGGCTGTAGTTTTGTAGCTCCGCTTCTGTATTGTTGAGTATTCTGTAGCCCATTACCTAGATATGCAGTCAGATTATGGGTGAAGCAATCTTGGTTTTTTTTTTTTTTTTTTCCCCACAAAACAAATATTTTGTAATTGTGTTTATAACGTCCCCACTTAAACAACTTAACTTATTATCCCGAATGTATTNCCACAAAACAAATATTTTGTAATTGTGTTTATAACGTCCCCACTTAAACAACTTAACTTATTATCCCGAATGTATTCGTTCGTATGACATATTTTGGAATGGGGTAATTAATGGTTGCTGTTTTGGAAGAGTCAGAAGCTAGCGGCAATATATATTCCTGCATTATATTATTGCCTGCTGCTGGCACGCCAACATTTTATATAGGTTGTTTTACGGTAAATTGAGCACTTTTGAAATCTCTGCTTAAGATCTACTTGCGTAATGGACCAACAGAAACTGTTTTCATGGGCACCATTGTTTAAGTTATTATAAGGAGTTTGGAAGTACTTGTCAAACCAAAAATGCCCTTTGTTTCAACCATTGAAACAAAAAAAAAAAATAGTGTGTGTGTGTTAAGTGGTAAGTACATGTGGTTATCTGAGGATGGCTTACGAACTAAGGTTTAATAAAATAACATTAAAAAGGCAGCCCACATCAATGACTTACCCGGATTTTGAAATCGAAAGCACGTTTTGGAAGGCATTTTCGTGATATTTTTAAACTTCACTATCATGTGATCGAAATGCATTAAAGTTTTGAGTGTAACAGTTGTATGACGTGAAAAGATCATTCATCTTCACAGCCAACTATTCTTGTTAAGAATCTAAAGTAGCATTTATCGACATAACACTTTCTTGGAAGAACTTAACAAAGCCTTCATCGTCGCCATGGTAATATGGATCTCGTACTGGTGGTGCCACCTTCGAGATCAAAATACCCTAGAAAAAGCAACTTGCCTGTGNCCATGGTAATATGGATCTCGTACTGGTGGTGCCACCTTCGAGATCAAAATACCCTAGAAAAAGCAACTTGCCTGTACTATTAGGTGGTACACTTCTCTTCAGTGTCCTTATGTTCACTTCACATTGCAGAAAATACCATTAAAGCAGTTAAAATCATCTTCCTTGATATGGAGGGGTTTGTTTTATGATACTCTGTCTCATGTATTTTGATGGNCCATGGTAATATGGATCTCGTACTGGTGGTGCCACCTTCGAGATCAAAATACCCTAGAAAAAGCAACTTGCCTGTGCTATTAGGTGGTACACTTCTCTTCCGTGTCCTTATGTTCACTTCACATTGCAGAAAATACAATTAAAGCAGTTAAAATCATCTTCCTTGATATGGAGGGGTTTGTTTTATGATACTCTGTCTCATGTATTTTGATGGTGTTCGTCGCGTGTCTATCCGGTGAGCTAACGGTCTGCCAGGAACGCAAAGCGGCAGTGTCAACGTGCCATAAGCACAGATAACCAAGTACACAGAGACGAAATGGCGTGGTGATTACTTTGATGTGAGCGTAACCATTAGCTCATTGGTTGCGATACACTCTAAGATAGGCCTTGTGTCCGATTGGCTACTGCATGCTGCGAAACGCTCCCTATTGGCTGGGCTGCTGGTGGGCGAGTAGGTTACCAGGTGCTCATCGTCAAACTGCGTTCCAAAATGCACAGGGGATGGACAAAATAATATGAACACCTGACATATACAAAATATTTATTTATTAATAAGGTTTTGGACTACCATTTACATTTAGAACAGCTGCAATTCTTCGCGGAATAGATTCGTAGAGTGTCTGAATAGTTTCCAACCGAATGTTGTCCCATTCTTGTACCAAAACATCAGCCAATTGCTTCAACGATGTTGGAGACGGAAATCTGCTCCTCACTCTCTGCTCTTAAACTCCCCATAACGACCAGGGAAGATGTTTGATGATATTCTGATGCTCCTCAAACCAAGACTGAACCTTTTTGGCTGTGTGTATGGGCGCATTATCATCTTGGAATATGGCAGTGTTTTCCAGCAATATGCTAGTCATAGTAAGAACTTCATCATTGAGGATGTCGAGATATTCATTCGCAGTAATCCGGCCAGTGATGTGAATGAGAGGACCAGCTGAATACCACGATATAGCCGCCCAAATCATAACGGAACCTCCCCCATGCTTGACTGTAGGAAGCAGGCAGTCCGGATCGTAGGCTTCTTTTGGGGTTATCCATACATAAACCCGGTCGTTTGTAGTAAACCATGTAAACGATGATTCATGGGACCATACCACATTCTTCCAATCATCAAGTGTCCGGGTTTTATGATCGTGGCACCACTACTTTCGCAGCTTAGCGTTGGCTTCCGTTATAGAGAGTTTCGCAATTGCAGCCCTTCAATGAATGTTAGCTTTGTGGATCTCCCGCCGTACTGTTTTTGTCGAAGCAGTATTACTCAAGTGAGTGTTGAGTTCTGCTGTCACTTTTGCCGCGGTAGTTTTATGTCGTCTGGCCACAATTCTTTTTAATGTTCGTCGGTCTCTGTCAGTTAAATCTGGGTTTCGCCCACTGTTCCTCTTCGCCGATGATGTTTTAGCATGTTTTGTGTATGCTGTCATTACCGTGGATATTGTCGCTCGTGAAACGTTAAACAATTCTGCTGTTTTCGTCACAGACTCTCCCGCTAACCGAGCACCAACGATTTGCCCTCTTTGGAAGCCTGAGAGATCACACATTTCACCGATCACTTGTTTTAACCTTCGCAAAATAAAGCGTATAATGCACTGAAATATAACCTACAAGACTTGGCACGTAAACTGTGCAATACATACGCGTCGCATTATTTACACGGAAGCAGTGTTGCCAACATGCAACAAAATGTACTATATTGCATGGTGTTCATATCATTTTGTCCATCCCCTGTAACTGGCCATTTTGCTGGCGTGTGTGGCTGGGAGTTCGAGGTATAAGTGTGTGTTTCACCTCTGTATTCGCAGGTACTCTGTGCCACAGAACTACACAGAATCACATAGAAACCGCTAAAATCTTTTTTTATCAATCATATCTTCGATAACTCTCTGCACTCTACCTAGTTAAACATTTCATGGCTGGATGATTAAATCTGTGGCTTTGCTGAATTATTTACAGACTAATCACAAAACGTTCTGCTTTAACGTATCAGAATCCTCACTGGTTCAGTGAAATGGGTTAGTAGCTTCATTCATGCATTATAGCCAGCAACGGAAGAAACTTGTGTCACACGTGTGCAGTACGTTGGACCTTAAGAAACAATCACCTTTCCCCACGATAAACCAACGTTTCAAGGCGTCTTCATTTTGTAATATGCCGAAATACGACCTCTGCAACTTGTGAAATGCAAATATTGTCGAAGTAAATAACCAAACACCCTGTTTTGTTCAAATTTTTATCATTTTCAACAACATTAAAAAATGCTACTTTTTGTTTTTTTTTTTAACTTGACCAACCGTAATCTTGTGTCTAGTTCTCCTTTAATGACGGGATTCTGATACATAAACCANCTCACTGGTTCAGTGAAATGGGTTAGTAGCTTCATTCATGCATTATAGCCAGCAACGGAAGAAACTTGTGTCACATGTGTGCAGTACGTTGGACCTTAAGAAACAATCACCTTTCCCCACGATAAACCAACGTTTCAAGACGTCTTCATTTTGTAATATGCCGAAATACGACCTCTGCAACTTGTGAAATGCAAATATTGTCGAAGTAAATAACCAAACACCCTGTTTTGTTCAAATTTTTATCATTTTCAACAACATTAAAAAATGCTACTTTTTGTTTTTTTTTTTTAACTTGACCAACCGTAATCTTGTGTCTAGTTCTCCTTTAATGACGGGATTCTGATACATAAACCANTTTTTTTTTTTAACTTGACCAACCGTAATCTTGTGTCTAGTTCTCCTTTAATGACGGGATTCTGATACATAAACCAAACTGCGCATAGGAAAATAAAATTTGTCTTTGACTGCAGCTGCTGCAGGAAAATGTGCCAGTGATAAATTATCGATTCCCCTTAACTTACACATAGACCTAATTTAAAAACAAATTTAAGTTTTGACTGAGGTGAAACTCGAATTCAAAAACTCCTTTTTGGCGGAAAATCATTGTGACTACTCCGACAGTGTCTGGCGCCAAGGTGAAGTACTCAAAATTCAAGTTTTCTATTTACCGTTAGTGCATGGTCTACATTCAGTTTTAACATCTATGCGCATGAAATACATACTTTCCCAATTTACGTAACCTCCTATGAACAACTCCCGAAGTGTAAAACCCTAACGACGGAAAAGAAAACTTGTAATTTACGAAAGAAAGAGTGTCATTAAAAAAATACAGTCAAGTTTGAATGTATGGAAATAGTTAGTGTTAAAATGAGAACCTGCGCATTTTGGTGAAAACCACGAAATAGGTAAGTGTACAGACTGAAATGACGTGGCGGTTTTTTTAATGTTGGCGTTCCCATTTGCTGATTGGCAGAGAGAGGCTCTGAGAACAGTCCTTGTGTCTTATTAATTATAGTCTATTCCCGGTATCTTCACACTTTTTGAATCAAACCATATATGACGTGTTTGATTGTTTCCTATATGCGTCATGTGTCACAAGCGTTTTATACTTTTTTTTNTGAATCAAACCATATATGACGTGTTTGATTGTTTCCTATATGCGTCATGTGTCACAAGCGTTTTATACTTTTTTTTATGAAAGTACCTTATTTTTTGTAAAAAAAAAACACTTTTATTTATGTTTTATCTATAAAATTATTTTGGNTTTTTTTATGAAAGTACCTTATTTTTTGTAAAAAAAAAACACTTTTATTTATGTTTTATCTATAAAATTATTTTGGATACAGAGAGAGAGAAAATAACGTGTGTTGGTTGTGCTGGGATCTTGCCGACACATGTGGACAGGTAACTCCGTCCCCCCTCCCAACCCCTGCAAAACATCTCTTGAATGGGCAAAAAGGCAAATAATTGAGTTTGCGAAAGCAACTTACAACAGTTTCCTTCCTGTGCTATATTCGGGCCAAAAATATTTATATTCTTTTGCAAACTTCCCCATTAATATCTGAAAATACATAGTAACACCAAAAATACAAAAATTGAATATTATTAAAAATTGTATAGAAGTTATTTACAAGAAAACACTTCAATTGCATAGATAATTACTTAATAATACAAAACAAAGCATTGAGATTACATAAAATTATAAGAAAAATCCCGTATGGGAAAATACATGTATTTTTCTATAGCATATGATGCTCCCCCTCGGCTTCTCTACCAAAATGCAAAAAGCCAACCCTTATATCTCTTCTACGTACTTCTCTCGAACATTCTCCGACGTTCTTGGAGTGTAGATGGCGCGTGAGGATGACGTCACGTATAAACGTACGCTCCCAGAAGTTCTTGAAGGCAGCAGTTATGGAAAGGGGAGGGGGAGGCAGTGGGGTGGCGACCCGTCGAGAGGAAGCGCGAGCGACAGCAGCGCGAGCATAATACGAGGCGCACACACCCAGGTCAGGTTCCGCATCACCGACGTCGGCAGACACGTGCTGATACGATAATGACGGCAGACACTCCACGTGGTTTTCGTGCACCTGCAATTGTAGGATGTGTATTTTCTTTAAACAGGAGCGCCTTGTCGATGTGACACCGTCACATGGTAAATGCCTGTTATAAGAAATAATGCTTATAGAAAATATTATTGAACAGAGTGCGCACAGATTCGGTTCGTTTTCTCGTTTCGTGAATTTTTCCAGACTAGGTCAAGCTTTGTTTGCATGAGGCGGTGGAATGGCCTGACAAGGGCTTCAGACAAGTTGGAAGTAACTGAGTGCTGCGAACGATTTTTTTTTCTTGGCTGGGCTGTCGTCTGATTGCCGAACGGCGTTCCGACTTGTTGCTCACCAGCGACGCCATTTTGCTGGCGTGTGCGGCGGATTTCGCGGTATATGGCGGCGGTGTAGTGGTCAGAATACTCGCCTCCTGCCGATGGGGAACCGGGTTCGATTCCCGGCCTGGTCACTCCTGAATCATCGTACGTAGAAATCGTGCCGTACGATGTCGCTGGTCAGCGGGTTTTCTCGCAGATCTCCCGTTTCCCATGCCCTTGGATTCCGACGCTACTCCATACTCGCCTCACTTCACACTCAGCGGCACTCAAGACTTCGATGTTAAGAGCCGTCCAAATCTCTCCACTCCACTGTCCACTCCATTCGCTGTATATGCGGCTGTTTAATCTCTGTGTGCATAAGTTACCTACTGTGTGGCAGAACCCGTTTTGTGTGTGTGTATATATATATATATATATATAATTATATATATATTCTGTATTTCATTGACCGCATTTATTCTTTTTTCGCTACCAGTTTGCCCACTTTATTCGTTATTATAATTTAAGTTCTGTTGATCTGCCAAGCATCAATTATAAATAATGTAAACCGCGCATTGCTAGCTAATGTTGCGTACACGCAGACCAGAAAATTGAATATTTCCAGTGTTTGGTACGCTGCGTTCGTACGAAACTGTAGTTTATATAACAAAGAGGAATTGGGAATTTTTGACCTCTGGCTTTTTAAGTTCACATTTCCTACACTGCACCTCTGCCACCACTTTTATTTTCCTCTTTATCTTTGTCTCTCTGCCTTTCTCTGGTTGTTTATTTGCTCTGGTACACGCGCAAGCACGCCAAATTAGCTGGAGCATTAATTTATACTTCATGCGACAGAGTAACTGACAACTGCCGTTGCGTGATTGAGTGAACACTGCTGGAAGCTCTGCCAAACACACTGCAGACTGCTATCGGGCAGTTCTATACGAACAATATGGACAAGGCAGCGAAAAATAACCTAGAGTCAAGAGATGACACTATATAGTGTCTCTCAAGCGAAAATATTTCGCAATTCACGACTATTGTTTTTGCACATTTCCCCGATGTTATAAAAAGTGTCCGTAAAATTACGGAAAGTACCGGTTACAAATTATCCAGACATCTTCCTGAAATTACGGACTCTTCGTTATTTTCAATAACGTTATCTCCGTAAATTTCACATAAATCTCCGTGAATTCACGAAACGTGTCCATAAACTTACAAGTTTGTTTTTAATCTGCTCTTTATAAAAATGGGTAAAAAAATAATGTTTTACTTTTGTTATATGGATGTTTCACTGTGTATAAAAATTACTGTAAAAAAGTTTAAAAATTTTTGTCCGGTAGCGGGGTTTGAACTCGGAAAAAAACCTATAGTCCCACATATTATCCAATCACCTACCATACTTCCACAAGAATAAGTGTTGTAAATAAGGGATATATGCAGAATGTTAGTATGTACACTTCTCATTCATGTTAGAGTGCTTGCGAGTTTTTTATTTTATTTCAACTTTACAAACAGGAATAAGGAAAAAGGGTTTTTTTTCCTTAATGTATTCCCCTCTGTATCACAGAGAAATTAAAGAAATTTTAAATATTTTGTCCTGTAGTGGGATTTTAATACAAGAATCGACAGATTGGCACTCAATAACTGGAACCACCCACTTAGCAAAGGATATCCACTGGATATCCCAATTACAGCCACAATATCTTAAAGTCATCTAAGTACTGAAGTGAATCTATTCAGAATATCCGTTGGATATCTAGTAGTAAATATCAGTTCGTACCACTTCCTGGATATCCATTAGATGTTACAAAACCTCCAATGGCTATTACTTATGGTAAGTGTATAAATCTAAAGATGTCTATAGGATATCACAATATCTATATCCTTGTATGGATATTGGGTGGACATGAAGATATCTTTTGGCAGTCTTTTTGATGTAACTTTACTATTCCCCGATGTCCCTGGATATCCAGAACGTCCCTGGGTACAACCATTAGATGTTATTTGGATGTATGTGTGCTATATGGGCACTCTACCACACCTTTACATGAAGTACTGTATTTCGTAAATATGAATTTTACACGGAAGTGATGAACGTGCCTCTCTAAGTTTGCAAGTCGGGTTAGAGCGCTAGCTATTTTGTTTTATTTGCGTTTTATGAAACGAAGTAACGAATAAATACTTTTATTTTCGTTGTGTGCGTATTTCACTGCGTATAAAGAAGGTTTTGTCCTGTAGCGGAATTTGAAAAAGAATCAAATAATTGGCACTCCATGAGTGGTTCGCCACTCACCTGCTACTATTTTACACGAAGTAGTATTCTGAAGATGGGATTTTATACGCTTCAGGTATCATCTGCATTGTTCGTGTCTCAAAGTCGAAGCCATAACAATACGAAGAGCTTCCTTATTTTATATTTACTGATCTCATTTCCGTCAATCTTAATTACGAAGTGCACTTCCGTAAAATAACTCTAAATCTCCGTAAAATTTTCTGTAAATATGCAGAGATTTCTAAGCGTGCCCCTTTACTTACGATACTAAATTAATTTTTCTTTGTTCGTCGCTCTAAAAATCTTACCAGGAAAAGATAAATTTACATCTCCTTAACCACGACTAGAGTCGCCCGATTTCCGCGGAAATTTTTCATGTATTGCTGTATTTCATAACACTTTATCTCAGATCCACTTTCGTGATGGGTTGATTTACGTGATCAACGTATTAGGTGTCTGCTCGCGAATCACACACTACAGTATCGGAGTGACTTAATTCTGATAGGCTAGTCCAATGAGAAAATATCTTCGCACAATGACAAATGTCCGATAAGCAAAAATAAACCGTTGATATACTGGTATGATATTGAAATATATCATGAATGAAATTGTTTTCGCAAAACTCGGATGTGTCTAACCATTGCGTTGGTTTCGTAACTTTTTGATGGCAATCATACACATTTTATTCCGAACATGTTTATTTGTGTACCGGATGCTGTATAATAGGTAAAACTATAATCAGAACCCAGCGCCGATAGAACCATAGACTTTTGCGTGTAATGGTACTGGTTGATGTTGCTCGTGCAATCAAGAGGTAGTCATTTTTCTTACAGTTTCCATTGTGTAAATATATATTACGTATTTATAAATGCACGCCAGGCCAAATATTATTTTTATATTTTGAATATCTAAAAATGCAAAGAGCGTCAAACGCATCCATGTATCCTACACTCTAAATTCAAATCAGTGGAAAACCATGATTCGCAGTGAAATTCAACTAATCGAATCAGTGAAAATGGCTCCACTTAGAAATGGTGGAAAACCGCTGATTTTTCAGTAAAGCAATTCCACTGATTGAATAAGTGGCAGTCAACTGTGTGCGGCAAATTAAAAAAAGTTTTTATTTAATTAAATTTAATTATTGCGAGAAATAAATATATATTTTAACAGCCCCTGTTTATATTGTACAATTTAAAGTAATAAAAAATAAAAAAATAAAAATTGTGGTGTTCAGGATTTCAACCCACAGTATCCCGCTTTCAGACGATTGCCATATCATTCGAGCGACTAAATCAATGTTTCCTGCAAAGGGAGGGGGGAATATGTATTATATTTATTTATAAAATTATGTAGCTTTTACTTGTATGACCTTTCTTTTCGTTTTTAGTTTAATTGGTAACATTACGATTGTTAAAACAAATAGTACAGACGAATTCACTCATTTCGCTACATTTGGGTTTTAAGTTTAAACCTTAAAAAACAGGTAAAAACGAAACAAAGAATGAATTTTTATGCTGCCTCGTAAAATGGTATTAAAAAAGATGAAATTCACATTAAAATTTATTGTTATGGGTTGTATTATTTTCTGCGTTGGTATTTCATTTGATACACCTTGTTTAACTAATCCAGCAGTCAAAAAATAAATCACTGAAAAACAATAAATGAAACTGTCGATGAATCAGTTGAAAATTTCACTTAACCAATAAGTGAAGGAAAACTGGAATTTTTTCATTAATTCTTCAGTTAAATTAGTTGACGTGACGTTTGAATAAGTCAGGTGCTGTTAACCAATTTAAACAGTGGAATATTCACTGATTCAATACCAATCATCAAGTTTTAAATGGTCTGTGTAAATTGTACAATATAGTCACACACCTTCAATTTGAAATTAAATTTATCGCATAACATTACTTTGTTCTGTTTATATGTCTGTCATAACATCTTAAGTGTGTAATAAAATTGATATTGTCATCTTACACATTCCTCATATCGCTCAGTGTTTTCAAAAATCAATTGGACTACCAACCAACTAATTTAATTTGACTTTATTTTCAACGCCTTGCAAATATATACTGAAAGAAAAGTTATTATATGTAATCAAAATATTTGATTGCGTACGGGCCAAACAAATATGTTGTTACGATTACAAAATATTTCGTCTTCTAAACAGACCTGGACGAGTAATAAAACTGAGTCTGTAGATGTAACAAACTAAGCTTTTGAGTTGATGTAGTTGGTTCAGCAGAATCTGACTGGCAAACAAAGTTTTGTTTGAATCAACTTAGCATATTTTTATCACTGTACACGTATTTTGTTGTCTGAAAAAGTATTTCTGTCAATGTAATAAGTGTTTAATAAAGTAACCTTCTTAATTAATTTCAGCTGTCAGAGGCTTAGATTGGATAGTAAATCTTATACTCAAATAGGGCCCATGCATTCTACAGTTGCCCGGTATTTGATCTTAGAACATCTCGATCCAAAGGTATCTTCCGTC
Source organism: Clitarchus hookeri (assembly GCA_002778355.1). Taxonomy (NCBI): domain Eukaryota; kingdom Metazoa; phylum Arthropoda; class Insecta; order Phasmatodea; family Phasmatidae; genus Clitarchus; species Clitarchus hookeri. The sequence goes on from NQII01007654.1 coordinate 63,928, forward strand.
GAGCTCGCCCATGATTGTAATTGCTTCTGCATCCCTATTAGCAAGCAATTGTCAACCTTATTGGTTCACTCAACACCGGACACACTTTCAATATTGTACAACGTTCATTATTGGTCGACTCTCAGCTAATATTATGTCGAGTTGAGTGTGTCCCAACCAAATGTTCCTTTCTATGTATTTGCTATGTATTATTCCAGTTTATTTGAGTAATTTACACTTTGAGTGTTGCTGACGTGATATTAAGTTGCAGAGAATTTTATGAACACTGCTGGCGAAGTAATATTTCGTCGCCAGTGTCTTTAAAGAATGCGGATCTCGAAATGCTACTGCAAACTTCGTTCAACTCAGTTAAATTTCAATCTGCGTAGTATTACGTAGGCAGTAATTCAAATGTTAACGTGCGTTTTCTTCCGTTGACTGAAGCATGTATATTACTACTAAAGAGGTTACTAGAATGATTTTTGTAATCTTGCTTGCTTACTCATTGTTCTCCATTGTGTAGCCTTCCACTTAATTAAAAATCAACTTCGCCATGCGTTGATCAAGTACTAGTGTCAAATTTCAGTAAGACATTTATTCGCTTACCATGCCATTTCGTAATATATATACCAGCCAGTTTTGAACGTTACTAGAGCCCGTGATTTTTCACGAAATAATCTTGCTATTGGACAGAATAGGTTAGTGTAGAGAATAAAAAATGACGTGGTGGTTCCTTTCTCGTACGCATAATCCATCGCTAATTAGGGGCCGCGGTGGTGCAGTAGTCAGACTACTTGCCTCCCACCTAGGCTAAACAGGTTCGATTTCCGGAGGGGTCACTCCCGGATTTTCGCACGTGGGAATCGTGCCGGACGATGCCGTTGGTCGACGGATTTTCTCGGGTATCTCCCATTTCCCCGCCCTTGCATTCCGGCGCCACTCCATATTCACATCGCTTCACTCTCACAGGCTCTCAATATCTCGATGTTAAGAGCGGCCCAAATCTTTCCACTCAACTCCATCGCTAATTGGTCACACGAAGCTGTGGAAACAAGCCTCTGGTACGTTTGGTTATTTACTCGTTATAAACTATTTACTATTGGCCGGTCTGCCGTTTAGCAAGTTAATCCCCACGAGCTGGTGAACGAAGTTCTGCCATTTTGCTAGCCAGCAGCGCCATTTTACTGGTGCGCGCACGTAGAGCTCACAATGCACGCCACAATTTCACTTCTGTATTCCTAAGTTTTCTGTGACAAAATACCAACGGCAGTGTAGAAAGGTATATACGAAATTTCACGTACATTCTAGAAATACATTTTTCCTACCCATTATCCCCTTCACACAGTTCAGTTCACAGGTCTCACGTCGTACTACATCCACCCTTAATCTCATCTTTGAATTCCGAAGCAACTTCCGCTAGCTCTTTTCATCGGTGGAGGACACGGTTCGTGTATCATATTCCTCCACCCGGAAGCAGTTCAGGAGAAAAGCGGAATGCGGCGAAAGATTTTACGAGCCTCAGCATCGCATGATTGAACCACGCTTTTCTTCGAGTAAGGCCGAAAACGTCCTGTTGACGAAATTGCGTGGATTTTTCTCTGCCGTTTCTTCTTTCGCCAGCAACCACAGCCTATATACTCTCCTCTCGGATCCTCAGTTCGCTGACCTCTCTTTGTAGACGCTGAATTTCTGTACAGTCAGTTAACTTTAAAATATAAAAAATTTAAAAAAGTTGACAAACTTAAAAAATAGTGGTGAACATGCACACAAATAAGCCTACAGTAACTTTTATTCCTCTCATATTTCTATACATTGGTACTTTCGTTTTCTAGGTTTATTTCATTACGTATTTAAATTTATCTGGCTGGGCTTAGTATTTTGGTGGGATTGTGGCAAACATTCAAATCACGGAAACGTAAGCACGTTACACAATTGTGTTTCAAACACCTAGTGCAAAGTTACGTTGTAATAAATAATCAGAAGTAACTTTCAAAAAATTAATTTCGTCATAAAAGCCGTTTGCAGTTAAAACTTATAAATTTCGCACTTCCAATATTTGCAATCACATACACACTGGGCATATTTATTCCTGCCGTGGAAAATCAAATTTATCACAACATCGTAACTTGCCTAGGTAGGTTTAGAAATCGCAACGTGTACAAACTTGATGTGGTACATTTCAGCATTTTTCACAAGAAGAGAAATTACCGCTTCGTTCAGTCTCTCTTTTCTATGAGCAACACGCCATGCCGTCATGTCGCCAGTGACACCAAAATGTTGGCAAGCTAACCAAGTGTTTTGTTGCAACACGACAACAAATCAGTAAGTCTCCGTGTGGACACCTTCGGCAGCACTTAGCACGCATGGTCGATATTCAATTTCTGTCCACACTTTAGCCAACAACGCAGGAGCGTGGAGGTCAAGCTGTCAGGCCATCACGACCGATCCATAATCCAGGAATAGTATCAAGATAGGCACGAACCTCCAAACCCCAATGAGGCAGTGCACCGTCTTGTAGAAGAATGACATCTGGGTGATACTCAAGCAACTGAGGAAGAGCAAACAATTGCAACATGTCCAGATACGCTGGAGATATGATGGCGCCCTCTGCGAAAAAGATGGTCATGCAAAAGCGCGCGCCAAACACTCACTTTTGGGCTGCCTTTGGTATACTGGCACCTCACCAGGGAGCTCTAAACCCCAAATATGCACATTATGCCGGTTCTCTACACCACTGGCAAAAAAGGTCGCCTCGTCAGAAAAAGCAACACGTTTCATTTAGCCATTATCTTCCACAATGCGTGATAACATTTCGNCTAAACCCCAAATATGCACATTATGCCGGTTCTCTTCACCACTGACAAAAAAGGTCGCCTCGTCAGAAAAAGCAACACGTTTCATTTAGCCATTATCTTCCACAATGCGTGATAACATTTCGACTGCAAAGTCATACCGACGCGTGGTGTCATTGGGTAACAAAGCCTGGACAATTTGGACTTTGTATGCACGAAACAATAAACGTTCGTGTAAGACGTTATGAAGATAACTTTTCAGCATCTGTAATTCACGTGAGGCCCTACGCACTGATTTCTTGGGACTTCGTAAAACAGACTGTTTCACTTCTTCCATACTTTCAGCTGAGTTAGATCGGCCAGTTTTCTTTACGTCAGCAACAGATCCTGTGTTCTTGAACTTGTCACACCACGACTTAATGCTCTTGACATTAGGTTGCATCTTTCCATACGTTGTCTGAAAGTTCCCCTGCACTGCTATTGGTGACCGGGGCTCGTGCTACCAGAGGATACACTGAGTTTTTTTTCCTGATTTGTAAATATGTCCGATTTCTTGGACATTTCATCTGCTACACTACAGCCACGTTACTGAATCTTGCATCAAAACCTTGGTTACTTTGCCAACATTTTGGCACCAGTTTCACATCTCTATCTTACATACACATAGCGGATATAAATAGATTTTGTAATCAGCGAAGGACTTTTCGGACAACCTTTACTTCTCAAAGATTTTATTTAAAAGTTCATAATTTACCGTCAACAGCCTATAAAAGTTTTTAGACGAAACGCTGAAACCACTGTCTACCAAGCGGGTCTTGGTTTGTGGTCACCTCTCTCCGTCGTGTGTTCCGGCGATCGCTGATTCAGACTCCCTCAGTGTTTCTTAACCTGGGGTCCGCGGGCCCCTGGGGGTCCGCGAGTATATGTATGGGGGTCCGCAGTCTCATCTCTGGACCATTTAACAATACTAAATAAAAGCCATCCAAATGTCTAGTAATCTCTACGCTTACTTGTCACGACGAACGTGCGCCAGCGGGCGGAGTGCGAGACTGACTGAAGTGAGTGAAATAAGTGACTGCGGGCCGTGACTGAACAGATTACAAGTGGAATCCGATTTTATATTACAACTTAGTAGTAACATCAACCCGAATATCACTAATCTAGTTGCAAAAAAGCAACAACAACCTTCACATTAACGTATTTTTTATAAAAAAAAGTTTTTTTTTTGTAGTACTAAAATTAATGGTCCAAAATGTTTGCTGTGTTTTTACTAAGGGGCCCTTGAAAATTGTGCTTGATTTCCTAGGGGTCCGTGGCTGAAAAATGTTAGGAAACGCTGAATAGCTCCGTGGTTGACACCGACCCTGAGGGCGGCCGTCCTATAATAATTTACCGTAACCCTATCCCTACCACCACCCCCCCCCCC
>NQII01007654.1:68225-88466 GCA_002778355.1 Clitarchus hookeri
TTTAGCGTGTTTTATTGTTTCCTAAATATGCCATGTATCACAAGTGTTTTATACTTCTGTTGACACTACCTTATTTTTGGTCAACGTGAACGTTTATTATATTCTATTTATAAATTATAATATGTCATGTACAAATAATGCGAATTAAACACAGTGATAAAATAGGTATGTTGGCAATGCCTAGTAAGAGATAGTTCTTATGTAAAATATTATTACACTGCGTGCGCACGAATGTGGTGCGCTGTCCCTTTGGTGTAATTTTCTAGGCTTTGTTAAGCTTTGTTTGCTTGAGACGGAGGAATATCCTGGAAGTATAGCTTAAGAAGGGCTTCAGAAAAGTGGGAAGTTCCTGTGAATTATCTATAGTAAGGTTTATTCTACTCAGGTTGGGAAGCTCAATGTTTATAGTTTGGCAACTAAAACTTTTTGCCCCCAGAGTGCACTGGTGCCACATGTGTACGGGATTTTTCTGTGGTTAGTCTACTTTCCGAAGGGTAAGATAAACTTGTGCAATCACCTTAATGTCTATCTGGAATGCAAGTTATGTTCCCCCTAATAACTTTTAAACCCACCAGCCCAATTTTACCAAACTCGGTCCACGTTTATTATTTAGTAAGTGCGTGCGACTTTTATAGCTTTCAATCAATTATGTTTNACGGGATTTTTCTGTGGTTAGTCTACTTTCCGAAGGGTAAGATAAACTTGTGCAATCACCTTAATGTCTATCTGGAATGCAAGTTATGTTCCCCCTAATAACTTTTAAACCCACCAGCCCAATTTTACCAAACTCGGTCCACGTTTATTATTTAGTAAGTGCGTGCGACTTTTATAGCTTTCAATCAATTATGTTTTATATTTTCGAAATGGCGGAAATTTAAAAATCTAGGCTACTATGTTATATATCGGGGACCATTTAACAGGTTTAAACCAAATCTCTTACCCTGACATTGCATGATGTAAGCACTGAATTTGNTATATATCGGGGACCATTTAACAGGTTTAAACCAAATCTCTTACCCTGACATTGCATGATGTAAGCACTGAATTTGTAAGTTGATAATGTTATTGGTCAGCCATTTTGGAAAGTACTGCAACATGAAGAAATGAAGCTATTACGTTATACCTCGGAAACTTCACAACCGATTTCTTCCTAATTTGGCGTATAAGTAATACTTATATGGGCGATGTTATTATATGTAATTTTAATGGTGACTATAAAAATTTTTTTAGGTTCATTTGCTCTATCTACGGTACCGTTTAACAAATTTCGACCAAACATTTTATGCTGAAGTATATATTACATCCATCAAATATGTCAACACAAAGCCTCTTTTATCAGCCAATTTGTAAGATAACACCTAATGAAAAATAAAGTTTTTATGTAATATCTCGGAAAATAACCTATTTCTACGAAATTTTGCAAACAAACAGTACTGCAGTAGGCCATGTAAATAGACAAGTTTTAAGTTGGCCAGACACTTATCCAAAATGATGGCATTTAAAATATTTTATCTTACTATTATATATCTACGAAACAATGTAACCAATTTAAGCTTAACTTTGATTTCTGGCAGTATCTATGTAAGCTTCAAAAAAGCTAGGCCTAATAAATAAACTCATTTCACGTCATTTTGGAAGATAGCGCCACATAAAAAATTTATGTTTTTGTATCCTATCTCGGGGAAAATTTAACCCGCTAAAATTAGGCGGCAAGTAAAATTAGGCGGCNAAAATTTATGTTTTTGTATCCTATCTCGGGGAAAATTTAACCCGCTAAAATTAGGCGGCAAGTAAAATTAGGCGGCAAGTAAAATTAGGCGGTAAGTTATGGTTTTTATAGTCCGTGTAAATTTATATAACTTAGGAANTAAAATTAGGCGGCAAGTAAAATTAGGCGGTAAGTTATGGTTTTTATAGTCCGTGTAAATTTATATAACTTAGGAAGCTAGTGACAAGTTAAAAAAATACCAGTCTCCTAAATTTTTCGTTTAGTATGCATATTTCACAAACAATTTTAGCTGTACTTAATATGTAGCAGCATATATTACAAACATAGAATGTGCCATTACGTTACCNATTTCACAAACAATTTTAGCTGTACTTAATATGTAGCAGCATATATTACAAACATAGAATGTGCCATTACGTTACAGTTTTGATCTCCTTTAATGAAGATAGCACCACTTGAGAAGATCGAGCTTTTTGCCATATGTCGGGGACCAATCAGTCGATTCCCACAGAGTTTTGATCACAGGTAGTGCTACAGTATGCCATGTAAACTTACACGTTTAAAATGTGTCTGACAATAATTACGACATAGCTGATATATGAAAATTTAGACAAGTTTGTCATATCTATTAATTTAACCAGTTTCAATTAAAATTTGTATGCTGAGAGAATTCAATGGAATNTTTGTCATATCTATTAATTTAACCAGTTTCAATTAAAATTTGTATGCTGAGAGAATTCAATGGAATCATCAAATGTGCTTACAGAGATCTTCTTTTGGCAGCCAGGTGACAAAACGTAACATTTATGTCATATCTTGGTTACCAATAAACTTAATTCCCACCAAATCTTCAACACAAGTAGTACTAGAGTAGGATATGTAAACTTACATAATTTAAATCGGTCGAAATATTTTTAATTGTTGCAAAATGAATTTAGATAAGTTTGTCGTATCTATCAAACAATGACAAAATTCAACCAAACCTTTTATGCTGACAGTACATATTAGAATCATCAAATATGTTTACACAGAGTGTGTTTTAGGCCTTCTATACGTTAGCGCCAAATGAGAAAAAAAAATTTATGCCGTATGCTGGAAACCAGTCAACCTATTTCCAGAAAATTCTTCAAACACTTAGTGTTACCGTCGGTCATGTAAACTAACATGATTTAAGTGACTCGCGCACTTTTTTTCAAAATGATGTCCCTGTGAATGTATGAGATTGATAAACTCAGTCTACCTGTACTTTAGACTGATTACAACCGAAGTCGATGCTCCGAATCCTACCTCTGTTATGCAGTTGGTTACAAGTCAGCTTATGGTACGACACGTTCTGGGTTCGAGTCCTGGGTAAGGCCATAGTGTATTTGTAATTTTCTTACTAGTATTGAGTTTTTTTTCTGGTTTCATCTCTGATGATACTTCTGTCAACGAGACGTCAAGATCCACCTACCATCTAACCTTTAAGAACTTCAACAAAATTATTTACATCCATGTAGAGGCATGGAGGCTCTTTAGTTGTATCGGTAACTTCTTGTTTATGTAAGTATAGGGAATAATTGGAATTTACATAACATAGATACAGTTGTGTAAAACCTTCCCGTTTGTATTGGGTTAAGAACGTACGTAAAGAATGAACTTTGGTCTNTAACATAGATACAGTTGTGTAAAACCTTCCCGTTTGTATTGGGTTAAGAACGTACGTAAAGAATGAACTTTGGTCTTCGCACTACAGTGGAAAATATAACAATATATTTTCACAAATTTTTTCATATTCTGTTGTAAAACTAAATTAAGTAAAACTTTGGTTTACTCCGTTTCTTTTATTACATTATGGCAATTGAATCAGGGGGGGGGGAGTGAAATGGTTTGAAATTTGATTTTTAGGGCTTTCCTGTGCAATTTTATTAAACGAAAATAGAACATTTATGAGTTCCTATGAATTGCTNAAATTTGATTTTTAGGGCTTTCCTGTGCAATTTTATTAAACGAAAATAGAACATTTATGAGTTCCTATGAATTGCTGCTATAAATTTTCTCCTCTTGAATTCAAGACGTTTTTTCCATTGTTATAAGCTTGCTTGTGAATTTTCAATGCAAACGCAGTTGTATATACAGATCGCTTATGTAAACACAATTGGAGGGCGCGAATACCCTTATAGCACAGAGACATCCAAAGAATATCTGACGGGTGTCACTCTCTGACATTCAGGATATCCAAGGACATCCAAGATTAGCAAAGTTATATTCAAAAGGTTACCGAAAGATATCCAAATGTCCGCCCAATATCCAAAAAGTGATATAGATATTTCGGATGTCCTATACACATCTTTAGATGTAGCCACTTACCTTAAGTAATGACCATTGGTGGTTTTGTAATATCTAATGAATATCCAGTAAGTGGTACAAACTGGTATCTACTACTATATATCCAAATGATATACATTAGTGATACACTGTAGGACTTAGATGACTTTTCTATATTGTGGGTATAATTAGGATATCCGGTGCGTATACTGTGCTATGTGGGTAATAGTTACGAAATTAAATTAATACTTAGAATTTGGGTCGGGACAAGTATATATCACAATTCGACCCAAACATAAAACTTTTAAACGCAAATATATGCTATTTGTCTATTTACCGCCAGCTCAAAAGCGGCCGCTTTGGAACACCTGCACATCTTTTGGCGGAAATTATCTTTATGCCAAACTATCTTATAAAAAATGTCGTTTTGTTCCTAATTTGAGTATAATAAACAATAGACTAAATATGAGGTAGGCCGCTTATACGTCTTCTGTGCATGTACTCAAAATTTATCTACCCCAAAGGAATAAAACTGTCGAAGTCACACGGTCAACAGTGATGAAGGTGTTTATTTATATCTTAATTTTCAAGAACAAAATACTTTTATATAAATAAAATCCTTTCGCAAATTTTAATTTAATCAAACTGCATTCCAGATTAGTTAGAGGAAGTATGCGAACATCTCAAAGCACTTGTTTACTAAACAGTGTTATAACGTCAAATCCAATCCACGCCGTTTTTGCTAGTCGTGTTGGCAGAAAAGCAGTTCGAATAAAGAGACTGCTTGTGGGCAATCAGCGAGGTCGGTCCACCTCCTGTTTAGTCTATGGAATAAACCGTAACACTAACGAGGGGTGCCAACTCCCCGCCACAGTAGACTCGTGGGCACGAGAATCATTGATTGGTTTTGAAATCGATTGAGATTTCGTGTGTCTGAACCACGACCTTAGAAGGGCAGGTTTTGACACTGGCATGAAAATCTGCTACCCTTTCTGACAGATTTAGTTCATGGAATAGCCGTAAATAACTATCAAAGTATTACTAAATTTACATGCTAAATATTTAGGTATTTATGAGTAACACGTTTGGTGCAGGCTAATTGACATAACATGGACCATGCAGCGCAAATTTGTCTTGATTATTACCATCTTCATGACTACTACGTCATAAAATGATAGCATCACCACTGGAAGTCCTTTGAGGTGAGTAGACGATGGAAAGACAGCGGCACGTCAGTTATGTGCTCTGCGCGCAAAGGCGAAAAGGTATTCTATGCGCGTGCCTAGGTCGCCCTTAGCACTCCCACGCTTCTAGGCCTCGGACCCGCAAAATATATCCAGCCAGACGGAGCTATTTGGAGCTTTTTTAGCGCGTTTGAGTCTCAGACGCAAGCTAGCGATAAGGGCGACACTGACACGCGCACATAGTGCCATATCACTCCTACACGCAAGGCGCTGAACTATCGTGCAGTATTCCTGTCGTGCTGCATGTAGCTATGGGACTTTCAGTGGTGACTATCATTTCATTGCTGGGAAGTCTGAAGCAAAGTTCAATGAAGATCCCTATAATTGTTTTGAAAGTTCCCGACCAATATATTGTTACATGGCCACCTGAAGGGCTATCTGAATTAGTGATGGATGGAGGTCTTAATAAAAATAAAAGAACTAAATATGATTTGATTTTATTCACACGGCTATTATTTACAGGATTAATCTCTCTCTCTATATATATATATATATATATATATATACTATTACTCTTTTTATTTCTCAGTGAACGCCATATTTAATGTATATTCTCACTCTAATTAACGTCCTTCTTAATGTCTCTGTTTGGTTATAGTCAATTAAATCATACTCATCATTAACACACACTCAGTCTGTCTGTTGTCATTATTTGTAATGTCTTTCACTCACGCACCCAGTCCAATAGTCCAGCCTGACAGTAGTACTTTTCACTATTTGATACTCGCAGTCGCAGATTTCCCTTCCACTGGTCATTTCTCTCGCCGCTCATCGTCTATCGCTGAAACTCAGCCACTCGTCCATTCAACAACTCTCGGCCCGGAGGCCCATCGCACTATTTATGCTCTGCTGGCCTTGATCAGTAAAGTTCGACGTACCCCGAGTCACGCTTAGAGAAATTATGGCAGCAAACCACTATAAAATTCTTCACATAAATACAGAAACTCAATACAACCAAGGCCAGCAGCGCGCACCGCAAAAAGGGATTATCGTGTCGGCTAGCTTTTTGTAACAGATACGAGGTTCCTGGGTATCACTCGCTTGTCATTAAAACATTATATTGACTTGCCGCCGCCGCTATCATATAACTACTCTGCCCTTCACTCCCACTCGCTCGCGTGGAACAAAGCAGCGAGTGCGTAACACTATGATGAGATATGGCAGTTTTCGTACAGCGTCTGAAGTGTAGTTTATTTTCGTGCATCGATATAATGGGAATGCGTTAAAAGGTTTCGTAAAAACAAACGAGGATTTCGAACACATTGCAACGCAATTCAANATCGATATAATGGGAATGCGTTAAAAGGTTTCGTAAAAACAAACGAGGATTTCGAACACATTGCAACGCAATTCAAGAGCCAGGTAGGCGGCGCCGGTAACCTCCCGACATTTACCTGTGGAGTGTTCATGGAGTTCGTATGCCAGTTGTGCAGTGCCAACCCTATGTCCCAAGGGGCCGCGGTGGTGTAGTGGTCAGAATACTCACCTCTCACCTAGGCGAGCCTAGTTCTATTCCCGGTGGAGTCGCTCCTGGATTTTCGCATTTGGGAATCGTGCCGGACGATGCCGCTGGTTGGTGGGGGTTTCTCGGGGATTTCCCGTTTCCCCCACCCTTGCATTCCGGTGCTGCTACATACTCACCTTGCCTCACCCTCATCGGCTCTCGAGACCTCGACGTTAAGAGCCACCCAAATCTCTCCACTCCATGTCCCAACTTTAAACTGCTTTTCTTCCTACACAGTTATCAAAATTATGTAGCTTCGATTAAGTTTAGCACACTGTTTACTGATATAAATGTTTTTATGTGGTGGTAAACTACTTTTTATTAAGTTGTAACGCAAACGCTGTACAATCAATTTGTGCAAAATTAAATTATGTTACTTGAAAGCGCGAATTAGATGTTAAAATAAATAGAGTGAAAAAATGTCACATCATTTTTGAAAAACTTGAATTGGCATTCGTTTCAGCAATTTTTGAGGCAACAATGCAGACCTACAAAANTGTCACATCATTTTTGAAAAACTTGAATTGGCATTCGTTTCAGCAATTTTTGAGGCAACAATGCAGACCTACAAAAACCAACCTCTGTTTTTTCCCCCAGGGAGAAAAAAAAGTTATTAGTTTCGTTCCCTTTGGCTTTTTAGTAAATTTCTAAGCTTTAGTACAATTAATTATTATACCAAAATTTCATGTTGTTGTGCAGCTGAAGGAAAATTAATGACTGGACAATTAAATGTTGATCGTTAGAACAAAAAGATCTACAAAGGGGTACTCTCCTGAACACATTATCCCTTTCGAGCATTTGTTTCAAAACGTGGTCTGTTGTTTCTTTGAGTTGAATTTCANTGTCACATCATTTTTGAAAAACTTGAATTGGCATTCGTTTCAGCAATTTTTGAGGCAACAATGCAGACCTACAAACACCAACCTCTGTTTTTTCCCCCAGGGAGAAAAAAAAGTTATTAGTTTCGTTCCCTTTGGCTTTTTAGTAAATTTCTAAGCTTTAGTACAATTAATTATTATACCAAAATTTCATGTTGTTGTGCAGCTGAAGGAAAATTAATGACTGAACAATGAAATGTTGATCGTTAGAACAAAAAGATCTACAAAGGGATACTCTCCTGAACACATTATCCCTTTCGAGCATTTGTTTCAAAACGTGGTCTGTTGTTTCTTTGAGTTGAATTTCANTACTCTCCTGAACACATTATCCCTTTCGAGCATTTGTTTCAAAACGTGGTCTGTTGTTTCTTTGAGTTGAATTTCAACCTGTGCTATCTTCCCCTATAAATAAAAAATGTTTCAACACTATTGTTACTGTATGCATTGGAGACATTTTCCAAGTTTAGAACTGTAAAAAAAGCACGTGTCTAGGACTAAGGTTATCGCGCTTTTTACACAAATACGTGTATTTTAATGTACGTTTACGCCCCCTTACCAAGATTTAATACAACTGGGGTGAATTCAGTTTAGCTTAATATTTTTTGTTCGATCCTGCAACAGTTCGAAAACTAAAAATATAAACAACCATCTCACTTCACTGTTTAAGTATGCAATTTTGTCTATTTCGTGGGTTATTTGTGAACCTTTGTTAAATAAATGGGCAGACGACGAAAATCACACTACCTCATATTTAATTTCATTGACTAGACTTGAAAACAACAACCTTTTCAGTATAAGTCAGTCACAGAATGCATCATAACAATCCACCCGCGAATAATATGTGGTCAGATATTGCTGCTACACTTGAGACCACCCCAACTAATCTAGAATAGTAGGTGAANTCCACCCGCGAATAATATGTGGTCAGATATTGCTGCTACACTTGAGACCACCCCAACTAATCTAGAATAGTAGGTGAAAGTATTCTGCAGTTTAAAATAAATTAGAATATTAGACGAATAGGTATTTCACATTTTAAATTAGTCTTGACGAAATGTTCTTATCACCACATTTCTCGTCAGTAACCCCGGCGCAGGAACATCAAACAAACGTTTCCAGCCCCACCCAGCCCAGAACTACTGGGGAGAAGCATGGGAGGAAGCTCCGATGGATCTGGCTGTGTACAGTACCACCTGACCAAGACAACAAGGTGGGCCAAACCTAGATTCCAGCACCTTTACATAAATGTGTAGAAACCTAACCAGCATTTAAAGCAATTATTTGTTACCAACACATACACTGAAGAACCAAAACAACTGGTATGGGCGTGCGTATGCAAATCAGAGTAACGCGATGCGGTCGGCAGCTAGATCGGTTACTGCTGCTACAATGACCGGTTATCAAGATTTAAGTGAGTTAGAACGTGGTGTTATAGTCGGCGCGCGAGAGATGGGACATAGCATCTCCGAGGTAGCGATAACATTCGGATGGTCGCGTACGACCATTTCACGAGTGTACCGTAAATATCGGGAATCCAGTAAAACATCACATCTTCGACATCGCTGCGGCCGGGAAAAGATCGTGAAAGAACGAGACAAACGACGACTGACGAGAATCATTTAATGTGACAGACGTGCAACCCTTTCTCAAATTGGTGCAGATTGGATTTGTGGACTGCCTTGCAGGATTCATGGTGTGAATTGCCTCCTGCATACCTTCAGACATTAGTCGAGTCCATGCCACGTCATCTTGCGGCACTTATGCGTGCTCGGGAGGGGGTGGAGGGGGGGGATACACAATATTAGGCAGGTTTACCAGTTTTTTTGGCTCTTCAGTGTATGTCTCATATATATAATTTGGAAGTAAGGGTCATTCAACTTCAAAGGTTTCCTCAAATAATAAATATATAGGAATAATAACCAACAACGTTATAGTATCTCATCAAAAAATAACAGGACAACATAATATCACAATTTGAACAGACTTTAAAATTGTTTTCCAAAAAAAATTTTTTGCTGCATTGTCAATAACTTTTAATTTTTGTAAGTGATTTCATAGTTTTAAACATTGGGATCTCAAAGCAGAAGATAAATGAAGTTCAGTTACTTAGTTACACTGAAGAGCCAAAAAAACTAGTACACCTGCCTATAATCATGTAGGGCCCCTCGAGCAGGCAGAAGTGCCGCAAGACGACGTGGCATGGACTCGACTAATGTCTGAAGGTATGCAGGAGGCATTTCACACCATGAATCCTGCAGGGCAGTCCCCAAATCCAATCTGCACCAATTTGAGAAAGGGTTGCACGTCTGTCACGTTTAATTATTCTCGTCAATCGTCGTTTGTCCCGTTCTTTCACGATCTTTTTCCGGCCGCAGCGATGTCGAAGATGTGATGTTTTACCGGATTTCCGATATTCACGGTACACTCGTGAGATGGTCGTACGCGAACATCCAAATGTTATCGCTACCTTGGCGATGCTATGTCCCATCTCTCGTGCGCTGACTATAACACCACGTTCTAACTCACTTAAATCTTGATAACCGGTCATTGTAGCAGCAGTAACCGATCTAGCTGCCGACCGCATCGCGTTACTCTGATTGGTTCCAGACCTCTGTTATTTGCATACGCACGCCTATACCAATTTTTTTGGCTCTTCAGTGTACTTTAACATGCTTATTCAAAACAATTTTTTTTTATGTTACTCAAAACAATTTTACGTTATTCAGGATAAAATATGTTCAAACAGAAAAGTTCCAAAAATAAATTCATGTTGGACGAGCGACTTGATGCGTTGAATGCTGGTGCATGCACATGGACAAGATGAAATGATAGAATGGAGGTAAATAATATGATTGACTTCCCTCGCATTCCGGAGTTTACAAGAAACGTCTTGCCATCGCCAAAGTTTAGAAATGGTCACGCGTCAGCCCCAAAGCCCCGACATGAGCAGCTGCATGGACGTAGACTCGCCTCGCTAAGGCATCACTAAGTCCTGACCCGGAGATCGTTGGCACGCGAAAAAAAAAACACTAGAAAAATATAAACCCCGCACAAGATAATAATTTACAAGATGGGGGTATAAAAGAGAAATAAAAGGAACTTACCAAATGCTTTTAAGTCGGACGATTAGTCCGTAGTTTATTGATGACAAATGGAGATGTTAAAAAAAAACGAAGCTACGCCATTATTAGCCTCAAGTAAGAAGAGAGAGAAATGGTGCTTTCGGGAAGTAACAGTGGCTGCCGCAGACATCAAGTCGCTTGGCGCAACACCAGACACAACAAAAGTGTTCTGAATGAAAAATTATAGAAAAGGAAAATTGTGTTTTCCACAACAATATATTACATCAATTATTTTGGTTCCAAGAAAAATTATTCTAAATAATTTTAAACTTATCATATTACACTCGGAGCTGGTTACATATAAATATTGAAATTACAAGTTGATGCAAATATACGAATTTTAATGGATAAATATGCAGAATTGCCAAAAGGATGACAATTACTTAATTATGCGTGGTCATAAATGACAATACATAAATAAATGAAATAGTAGGTGCTAAAAAAAAAGGCTTTGACATTAAAAAAAGTTATTCTCAGAAAGATAAAAAACAGTAACAAAGAAAACTTAGCGAGTGCTAAAATGGCACAGAACATGGCATGATACGTGGATTGTATTTAATGGAATATAAGGACACATATCAGTCAACTTTGACACCTGAAGTAACACGACTGAACAATAGATATTATTTCTGGGACGTTTGAACCTACTGATAGACGGAGTTAGCTTCCCGATTCGCGAGTGTGTGACTGTGGATCGACTGATCAATAGTCGTAGGTTTCCGCGCTTATTCTTAGCCGCGTGTGACCTTACGCAGCCCGCGGAATACACAAGTGAAACTGGCATGGTTATCCTGTTTCCACCTGATTTGTCCTTTTTCTTTTTCCTTACTTTTGACATCTTGGGTGTACTACTTGAACACTTACAATTAAGCTATTGTATATTATTAAACGTTTTTTTATTATTTTTTCGCCTTCTTGGGCATATAAAACGCCATGGTACACTATATTGTGAAGTCAGCGTGTTTGTACACATTGATGCAAACAAACTTTTTTTTTTCATTTTCTTTAACAAGTAGTTCCGAGAAAATCACTATCCCAGCCGTTTCTGTTGGGATCATTCTTTGCTTAGATATATATCTCGAATATGTTCCTCCACCGCTTTTAAAACCGTGTCGCCGTTAAAAATTAACTACACGGAAATTTACCACACTCATACAATGATTAATTATAAAATTTTTAGAAACTTTTCAGTGCCATTTCATTATCCCTTTCAGGTACCGTGCACTTAAATTTATAGTTTCAGATGTCACAAATCGTAAATTTTTATATATACTGTACTCAAGAGGGCGTAGCACTTGTTTCGTTACCACAATATACAATCTGTAGGATTTTGTTCGGCTACAGTAATATTAACAACCTAAACCAGTAACAGGGTCTGCGAATTGCTAACCCGTAAGGGAGATCATTGGGCCGTTGATAAATTAAGAACGCACAGGTGAAGAAGTCACACTGCGAACTCCAGCCACATACGCCAGTAAAATGATACCATTTAATATGTATGTATATGTACATATAAATACAGATAGGTATATAAATATAAATATGAGATATGAATATACATAGTTATGTATAGATGAATTAAAAACTATTTTATATTTCTTGGTAAACATATGTCTATAATAATATTAAAATAATATATTTCATATTGTTATGTAAGCATATTAAAATAGTATATTACATAGAGTTATGTAGGTGTCTGCGTGTTTTCCAATTATATTTAACTCCTCTCGTGAATTGGTATCTGGGTTTTCAGTGTGCTCCCATATATTTTACATTGAATAAATTATGGCAGAAGGCCTTCTGTGGGCTTCTGTGGGCCTAACATGGGCTCTTAACTGTCAAAAGAATCGCTTTTATATAGAAAAATGACGGTTGTCGCTCTGACACTGTGAGGTGGACATCGATTTGGAAGCGCTCTCCCGTCGTATAGCGAAGATGAATTGCGAATACAAACGCTTGCCTTTGACCTCAACGAACATGGAGCCGCGACCTGCATCCTTGCTGTCGTATTGTCATCAGTGTCGATTCTGCATTCGAGTTTTCAGTACTGGAGAAGACAACATTCCTAAGGATATTGCTCCTTGGCAGGACCACGAGTGAGTCGAAGTGCAGGGGCATAAGGTCGATGTGGGGGTGTACGGAAGACGCACGAGAGTGGCACAACACAAGGACAGTGAGTTTGGAGGATTGTCGTGATAGCCCAAGATTACCGGAGTGTATTTGGCGTATCTCGATTCCACGCCTAAGAGGGACGTCCCAATAAATTATGGCCTAATCAGCTGGTGCTTGGGTGATGTTATAAGCCATAATAGTCCTCTGCTAACTGTATCATCGGTAGAGCTGGAGCACATTATTCTCAGCTAAAATATTGGATGGCAACAAACTTCTTAACTGTTTTTAACTTGGCTATGCTCTTTTTATCGGCGATTATGGAACTTGTAAATTCGCCGGTATCTGCGTGTTATACACCCGGACAAACGCAGTAAAATGTCTTGTGATTAGAGACCCTACCAGTTCGCATTATAAAGTAGTGAATGAGTAAAGAGTTTTGAGCACCTCTTAACATCGAGGTGTTGAGAGCCGATGAGGATGAAGCGAGGTGAATATGGAGCAGTGCTGGAATGAAAGGGGGGAATGGGAGATCCCCAAGAAAACCCCGCCGACCAGCGGTATCGTCTGGCACGATCCCCATCAGCAAAAATCAGGGGGCCTTGGTGAGAGGCGAGTAATCTAACCACTACTCCACCGCTGTCCTACCAAGCTAGGTGTCACAGTCCTCTACATACTCTAGCATATATGTCAATTTTCATTGGCTGTCACCACAGGCTGAACTCATGCTCCTGGTCCACCCGGCCACGCGGGTGCTGAAAGTTCACTACTACTTATGAGTTCTGCAGGCCGCATAGGATGAGCGGAGGTCCATTGAAAACGAAACTGATGCTTGTGTGCAGTTTACCTTGGTAGTGGATTATAACGCCAAAAGGATAGGTTCAGGCTCTTTGTTTATGTCCATCCACGCTGACAAAAATAGGTCACCAACATTGCTGCTACACTTGATACCTCAGTACAGCGCCATGGCTACTGGGAAACCACACTTCTAGTTGCTTTATTCTGATGTTAGTCGTTCAGCCCTCCCAGATATCTCAAACGGTACGTCATCTGTTCAGCCAGAAAGGCGAGTGTTCTCTGGACAACTAGGGCAGATTATCTGCAGCCCCTTCGCGAGCAATAGCTGTGCTGTGTTAAGGGTTCCCGTGAGTCTACTTCTTCGTAGTCAAACACTGCGATGATAGAAATGAGACTTGATTTCGATATGGGAGAATGTCGAAGTGCAAATTTTTAAAAGCTTATCTCTACGTCTTTGGTGAGAACCCCAAATAAATTCGCCAGCTTCGGAGGTTTAAGCATCACAGCGATCTCGCTGGCTACGCAGAGCAAGTCTCCGCGTCCCAAGATCGAACTACTTTGCTGCCAACATGACTATCATAAACGACTTGGATAGAATTTGAGGTTAGAACACTGTTTAAATTGACCATGTGTCTGACAGTTGTTTTGGTTTGGGGTAGGTCAATGTGGATGCATGCTCAGAAGACGAATAATCGGTCTTCCTCATCTTTAGTCCATGGTTTAAGTGGCGTCAATTTCCTGATTGCCGCAGGAACGATAACTTTGTGATTACAAAGGCGAAGAAAGCTTCGTGTAATCTCGGCACTGATCGTCCCCGAAACCGGAAGCTATTAGGAAAACGGAGATGTTCCTTATTTTACGGGCACGGGGCTCAGTTCCGTTTTCCGTCATTACGAACGGTATTTCCCTAAATTTAACTATAAACATTCACGCATAAAATTTCTGTGAATGTACGGAAATTTTTTAGAGGACAATTATGTCTGTAGTGATAACAAAATAATGTATTTCAACGTAATCACAAATCGCTGCAAAAAAAGTTGTCTTTCTCCACGAAGATAATACTCGTACCTTGTGGTGAATTCTCCCAAAAAAAATAATTTGCTACTACCACAAAAAAAAATTAAATTGTGTGGATTTTTTCAAGGAGATAAAAATTAAAAAAACCCGTTAATGTCCTACTTGTGGGTGTAAAGTTACTTGCAGCTTATCAACAAGAATATGACAAGACTCCTGCCTCAAGTCTTCCTTTCGGTCCATGCTTTTTTTTTTATATCACCGTGATAAAGTTGTCTGGAAAGTTAAACTTCGATGAGAGGGTTTCTGGGTTTGAGCTACAGCCAAAGCATGAATTGCGTTATTTCTAGACATTTAGTATATAGTTTGTAGTCCGCCTCTCTGTTCGCTTTCAGGCATGAAACGGGGCCATTAATCAAAACAAATAAAAAGTTTCATATTTTCAACTGCCAGCCGTAAAGACTTTTTATGACGTTGGTTCATTTCCGCTTCCCGTAAGTCTAGCGTAAGCGAATGACTTCGCAGCTGGTCTCACGATGAAGGCTCGGCGACTAAAACTTCGTCCCTGGCAATCGCGTTGATGTGAAATGGCTTCCTGAGAGAGATGAGCTTCGCCTTCTCTGTAGAACGCGAGTTACGAGAACTGGATAAAGAGTGTGGGAGAGTGGTGATAGAGTGGCGATAAACGAACTACCAACTTCAGCGAAATTCGCGGGGATTAGCTCACGTTCTACCTTAAAAACTTCCTCCAGGTATTTTATAAACTGCTCGCCAAAGGATTATAAAGTGGAGACAGGAGAATTTCACGAATTCATTTCGGCGGCAGGGTAAAAGTCTTCGGATTCTTTCACGTTCGAGTTACCTTTTGCAGTTGGACTTAACTTATTCCAGAAGCCTCGGAGAACTCGTGAGCCGATGATAAGTCGGTGACTGGTGGAAGACTAAGCCATTTGCAATATTCGATGGACATCTGACCAAGACATGGGATAGAGAAACATAGAATATAAAGAGTACATCACAAGTGACGAAGAACTTCAGTTGGTCATCACACTTTCTCTTCTTCCCTTCCTCTGACACGCCATGTTGGGCGATATGTTTAACCCCCCTGAGAGCATACAAGGGTGGGGAATTATGTTATACATTTTTAACATATTACATTTTTTTTTGTTGTAATGTGAAGTAATAGTCTGTATAAGATATAACAGTGGCGGGAAATTACTTTCCAAAAACTACTAAAAGGAATTATAAGAATTTAAATTTATTTTCTTGCGAATCTCTAAATTGAACAAAATCAATACGTCAGGTTACAGCTCAAGAGTTCATGTGATCAAACTATGGCGAGGAATAGTTTCTTCTATAAAATTGTTATGTGGAGCATCCGTATTCCAATTATAAGTTCCTAGATAAAACTTAAAGTTCGAGTAGCTATAAGTTAGATGCTTACTGCACGTGAATCAATGGTCTGATTTCAAATAAATCGTAACATGGCACTCCTACAGCTAAAACCAAACTTCGAATTTAAAAAAAAATTGAAAAGTGTTCATATTAAAGTTTTAAGTTTAAGTTCTCATGATTACGCTGGAAAACGTAATTAACGTAATTTCAAAATAACGTGGTATTTTTTATCTATTTATCATTAATTTGTCATTAAACCATAAAATACCTTAAATATTTATAAAAAATTGCTCTTGGCTGATTTAAAAATTGAGTGGAGGCTGACATTAAGATGTAGTCCATTTATGGTTACTACCAACTTTTCTGAAACCCTGCCAAAGTTCTACTTTCAGGATATTCCTCCCCGTGCAAACAAAACTTAACCAAGTATAGAAAATTACATCAAACAGACAACGCATCGCATTCGTGCGCACTCAGTTTAATTACATTTCGCATGAGAACTATTTCTTACTAAGGGTTTCCAACACACCTGTTTTCTTTCTGGTTTTATTTATTTCAATTACAAATGCAATTGTATAGTTTATGGATAAAATAAAAACTAATTAATAATTAAACTTAAGCAATGAAGTTTTATCTATGAAGTAATTTTTTGCAACAATTCCTATTGAGTAAGGGGGTTTTTTTAATACTCGAAATTAACTATATTTAGACTATGTAACGTAACTAGTTAGATAAGTGCATACATTATTTTCCAGTTAAGCTACTGAATATACGCAAAGTAGAGATAGTATGAGCGCAGGGAGTTATAGTCTATTCGCGGTTTCTTCACGGTTTTTTAATCAAACCTTTGAAAAACCACCCTATGTATGGCGTGTTTATTTGTCTCCTACATGTCACGTATTACATACGTTTTATAAGTGTGTTAATATAAATGGACCTCATTTTCACTTAAATTGGAATTTTTACTAACATGTTATCTGTAAAATGTAATATTTCATGTGTAACTAATACGCAAAAAAAAAACAGGGAGAAAATAGATGTGCTGGTAACGCCTAGTAATAAATAGTTCTTATGAAAAATAATATTACAATGAGTGCGCACTAATCCGGGGAGTCGTCCCTTTGGTGTGATTTTATATTCATAGTTCAGCTTTGTTTGCATAACGCGGAGGAATATCCTGGAAGTAGACCTTTAGCAGGGCTTCAGAAAAGTTGGAAGGAACCACGAATAGCCTACAGCTGAAGTCTACACGTGGGGAGGAGGCAGCGAAATAAGCGGAGTAGCCGACGCAGGAAGTTAACTTTAGTAATATCCCCCGGCATGGCCACTTAAAGGGCCTATAAACCTCATTTCCTTTTGTCTGATTCCATAATAGTCCTGGCATGTTCCCGCACCTGTAGTGCGTTGTAGGTCAGTTGTGACATATTTATCTCCTAACCTCGTATAATATTCATAATTAATATNCCCGCACCTGTAGTGCGTTGTAGGTCAGTTGTGACATATTTATCTCCTAACCTCGTATAATATTCATAATTAATATAGTGTATTCATCGCAGCCTGCTCTCTCAGGCTTAGTATATATTACCTTGTGTGTATTTGTTTATATTCTTAATGAGGTTTATACCCCCTTGCTTGTCCACGCTATAGCATGCTTTTATTTAGGTCCATTTTTGGGTCTGTGTGTTTTTACATGCGGCCTGTTGGCCACGAGCCTTCGCTCTCTGGCTTTAGTGTACATTCCCTAGCGTGTAATTGATTGGTTTTTATTTCCTATTCCTATAATATTCTTAGCTTGTTCCTGATACAGTGTACATTTTTTTTCGAGCACGACTTTGAGTCTGCGTATTTATGTATTCCGGCCCTATTGGCCGAGTGCCTGCACTCTCTAGCTTAATTGTACATTCCCCGCACGTAATTGTTTATATCACTAATTATATTTACATTGCCTTGTTTACACTATAGCGAGCTTTTCTTCAGGTCCATTCTGGGTCTGTGCGTTTCTGCATAGTGGCTTGCTGACCACGAGCCTTAGTTCCCTGGCTTTCGCCTATAAATCCTAGCATGTTTTTGATTGTATTTTATATTCCCATCCTCCTATACTCTATTTCTTTTCTCAGCCATGGCGTGCATTTTTCTTCGGGCTCTACTAGGGTCTGTGTACTTATGTACTATGGCTTTGTTGGCCGAATTCCTATCTCTTTGGCGCTAGTGCCATCTCCTTAACGAGCAATTGTTGTATTTTGTACTCATATTCATGTAATATCCCATTGTTTGTTCGCGCTAATGTGCGCACTTTTCAACGGTATGTTTATTAAGGTCTGTATGTTCATACCTTGTGGCTTGTTGGCCGTGCGCCTTCTTTCTTTGCACCTTAGTGTAATTCCTTAACGTGTACTAGGTAAACTTTGCATTCCTTTTCATCTTATTTTTCATAGCATGTTTCTGATATGCGTGCATTTTCTTTAGGTACATTTAGGGTCTGTGGACTTATATATTCCAGCCTTGTTGGCCGAGTGCTTAATTATTAGGAATTCATGTTGATTCCCAGCGTGTGTCTGTTTATGCGCTTATATGTTCCTATAACATATTTTATTTGTACCCTCTGTGCGCCTGCAGTGCTTGTCTTGTTCCACCCTGTCTGGCTGCTTGCCTTGATTTGTCTCTAATTTGTCGTGGTTTTTTTTTTNATGCAGCTCTTCACATATCTGTTCTCGAGCCGCACCCAGCTGCAGTTTTTACCTCCCCTTCTTTAGAGAGCCTTGTAAGGTGTAACCCCCTCAGGCCCCCCTTGGAATGGGGAGTGGTAGTGAACGGACTTGCGGGTTTTGGTTATGTCAAAACTGCCTCGTCTGCGCCCCGGACCGACAGGGAAACTCGGCCGGCCGGGATTCACGCACCTGTTTTTCATTGCGTATAAAGTTTTCGTGTTATTTCTGTAAAATTTTCTTGTCTCGTCTCTCCACGCTTCCCCGCCTGTCACTTGGAAGTGTGGCGGCCACCTATTTTGTTAACTCATTTATTTCCATCGTATTTTCCGTTTGTCGCTTGTGACATTCGTGATCCACTGTAATTTTGTTTCTTGTATGCCAGTAGATTTTTATGCATTTTAATTTCCGGTTAAGTCCCTCCTTATATTTCTCTTGCCCGGCATTTCCTGCCGGTGGAATTTTCTATTTGCGTTCTCTGCTTCCCAGAGACGGCTGTCCGCATTTATTTTCTTCTTTTTCTCCTTTTTCTCGTGGCAGGTACCTTCTCCAGTATTTTTGGTAGTTTTAAATTCCTTCTTTTATATAATTATTTATGCAGCTATTTTCTTTTCCTACAACACAGGTTGTGTGGGTCCGTTTTTATACCTGCGTTTAAACCCTACACTTTCCCTTTCCGTATCTTTCCCTGGTACTTTTAATACATGGTGGTGTGGGAGCCTTACGCCCGCATAGTCCGTTTTTTTCAACACCCGGTTCCCACTTTTTCTTTCAACTTCAGGTTTACTTTTTCTTTCCATTTTCCGTATTTGTGCCTGTTTCTTCCCCGCTGCCCAGTCTCGTTTTCGTTCGTTTTCTCTCCTTGATGCATTTCCTGCATTCCCTGCAGTATCCTCGTCTGTGAATGTCCTGTTTTTGTTCCCTTCCTGATTTGGGGTTTTGGTTAGTTTTCCCCTTATTTCACCTTATTTTCCTTTTCCCACTACCTCCGTTTCATATCGCTTATTCAATTATATCCTGCTTGTAGTATAGCGATTTCTCGCTGGTATACATGCTCTTAATTCTTTTCATTGATTTGTTCCTTATGTACAGTGTACTATTTCCTGTTGATAAAACAAATTATAAATCAAATCTATCAAAGCTGAATCTGTTGAGGCCGCAGACGCGCACAAAACGCAAATGAAAAGCAGTTTTAGAAGAAAACAGGAACGACACTTCGCGTCAAACGCATTTCCTTACCATCAAACTTTCTTCTCGGGGAGTATGGGATGTTCATAACTAATATTGAGGTCTGCTTTAGATAATTAAAAAATGCGCATTTGCGATTGGAACACTGTCAGGCTCAATAAACATTAACTGTGTGCCTCATTTACAGTTTGCGTAAAAGTTTTGCATTACAACGAGATAAATACGAGTAATTAATTCGGGTGAGTGAA